>VZSV01000004.1:13791810-13803587 GCA_013398735.1 Nothocercus julius
AGGTCTGCTAGGGTGAGGGTGTCCCTGTGCACATGTCCAGTTCCTTCTAATGGAAACCACAGTGGGATGGGAGAGGGGAGGGAGGCAAAGGAAACTGTGAGCATCTGTCTGCATCTCATCCTGAATTGTGGTCCCAGCACACAAATGGACCAAGGGCTTGGAATCTATTGGCATATAGCCCTTCCTGAACCCTACACACCTAGTGCATTTAATACCTAAATTCTGACCTTAGAGCACCAGAGAATGTACTGAGATAATGTTGAGTGGAGAGTGGGCTATAATCTTTAATGTCAATTTAAATATAATTTTAATGATGAAAAAGTATGTGCAGCTCTAAAATACCATTTCTCTTAGAACAAAGTGAGTTATCCCTACAAAAAAAAAAAAAAAGAAAAAAGTGGAATATGCTCAAAAATATTTAATACAGCAGTAGTGAAGGAAGCAGAGAGAAGGCTTAGGGAGTTTATTTTATAAGAGCAATACATCTCATAATTCACAATTGCAGTTAATATTGGAAAGTAATTTAATCTAAAAAAAAAGAGGAATATGCATGTTAATGCAAAATCTAATAGTGGCCTAACAACTCAAAAATGATTTTTTCTGTAGAGAAATGGCCAATTTTGAAGTTTGACATGGAAACCTGGATAGAAAAATATTGTAGAATGTTAATTTTGTGTTAGGCTTTTGTTAAACATAGCATTTCAAGATGGTCTCTACTTTTTATATGTGTCAGAATTCTTTAAATCTGATAATTTCTTTGATAGAATTAAAATTCCTAGTATTTTATAAGGGGAGTAATACAGTTAAGTTATATGAAGATAAACACAGGAAGAAAGAAATTCAGAGTGAGGAGAAAATATTTTGTTTTAAGATGGGACAATGAATAAGAAAGAGAAATACAGGAACACTACTTGTATGTCCAGGATGGCAGAGAGAAAGGTTCTCTCATCAAAAGGGACAGAAATTGCTTAGAGTGCAAACACATTTAAGAACGGCAGTTGTTTGTTTACTGGACACCTAAGTCCTTTTTCTTGCTCATGAAGTCTGTCCTTTACTGTGACCTCACTGAAATGCGCTAACACCTCATTTTGCAGTGTCTGATGTCAGAGAGCTATTGTTTTTAACAATATCTGGTAGCCTGGTACTTTTCTGAAATTATCTCACGGAGCTGACCGTCATGGCCAGCAGAGGAAAATTTAGAGATTTTTGTATCAGCATCATTAGTAGGCTCTCTAATTTTTCCTTACAGTTAAAACCTATTTTAGTCACCTAGGTTATTCTCTATAAATAGCTCTTTCTGAGTCATTTGGGGGTGATGCATAAATATATCAAATCTGGAGAATTAAAAAGTATGCATGTTTAGAGTGATTTTTTTCTAGGATATTTCTCACGGCGCATGGCAGTGGTTCAGCGGATGTCAGTCTGGTCTGTGCGTAAACATATGTATTAAGGAACAGCTGAGAATGGAGTCCTATGGAGACCCTGGTTGTGTTGATCAAGAATTAGTGATTACACAGTGATGTATTTTCCGAAGGGACCACAGTAGTACTCAGAGAATACTCAAGTTTTTATGTAGAAATATTTCTTTATATTTCATAAAAAATTGACAAATGCATCTCTCCATTTAGTACTAGAGGCATAAAAAATCAAAAAGGAAACAACATCAAATTTGTTTTAGAGTAGATGTATGGATTGTATTGTTGTGATAACTCTTTTTGTTCTGCAATGTATGGGCAAGCCCCAGGATGGAAAGATTCATGGTTAATGAAATGGTGGAGTAACCACTTTTTTGCACAGCAAATATGGACAAACTATAAAGAATATATGTGAAGACTAATGGGACATTGCTATGGGAAGATGCTCAGCATGGGATGCTCTTTCGCATAGCCATGGAAGAGTAGGACTTTTTGCCCTCTACAGCGTGCCTTACACCACAGTTCCAAGGTCCATAGCTCCTCGGTGCATCTAAAACTAATTATTTGATGAAGCTGAAGTAGAGAGGTCAGTGGCTCTCTGAGGATCAGGCAGTGAGTCAATGTAAGAGCAAGGAGTAACTCTCAAGTTTCTGTTTCTAGTCCTCTACTTAACCCACTACATCATGTGTCTTACAGCACCATATAAAGTGGAAAAAATAGTTCTGTATTTTTTTTGTCTTTTCTGCTATAGTATCACTTAAAAATATCTAAAGTGATTATTTAAATTACTTTTTTTTTTAATGTGACTATAAACTATGACCAAGTGAGAATTATAAAATGCATACATTCTACTCTGAATTTATGCTGTTGTGGAAAAACAATTTATCATAGAAATACTGAGGTGTCGTAATTTTCATAACACTGTCACATTGTGACTTCATATAGTCTACCCGACGACTCTAATGATCTTTTTATCTCATCACTGTCACAAATGTATGGTAAACTCCACATGTGCTTATCTTTAAACCTAAACAGTAAATGCCTCTGTGGCCTCTTTGTATGCTGTACAAAGGAAATAAACATTCTTTTATTACCTTTATTACTATATTTTGAAAGTGCAGTGATTTGAAATTGTGAAGTGTGTTTTTTGGGAGAGATTCCTGCTTCAATGACTGTGCTTACAGCTATTGCATGCTTCCAGAATCTTTCCAGTAAAAATAGGCTGTTATTTTCTCACTAAAATTCTAAACCAATGTGAATACTGAACCTTAAACAGTGGACAACTAGAAGGGAAGTTTGTCTCTGTTTTCACATCCTGGTTTGTAAAAGACAAATCACTATGTTGCCCTAACTATGGTTGACCAAGAGGAACACTCATATAGTTGATATATTCTGTTTTTTTTAGTATTACTTTTCTTACAAGAAGTCAGCGTCTCCCTCAGAAATCTTATGCTTTGATAATATTGTACCACAGTGGGGCCTTTTCCTGGCTCAAGTAGCAAAGATTTCAGTTTAGCAGTGTGGGTTCTAAGGAATTTTTTATTCTCCAGCTACACTCTGTGATGCCAATGACTGTCCTAAAGCTTTGTGCAAATCTGACATGTGGAAGCCACCAGAAAGAATCAAATAACACTCAGAAAAGCTTAAAACCTTCATAGGAGGACCTTGTTAACACTACTTTTACACCTTAGGATCTGAAACCATATGTTTTGATGGAATATAAACTTATGGAAATTATTTATAGAGATATGAGTGTGTAGCCTTACTTAAAAAGAAGTGCAGTGCTTTGCAAAATCCCTCAAGAGAGCCAGAGCTTCTTCATAGTAATGAAGAAATGTCAGTGGAAGTTGATGGTGCGTGTGTGCATGTGAATGCATGTTGCAGGAAAGGGGAGAAAGGAAGTAGGCTGCCTCTAGAATTTTTACATTTCAAATGTCTTTTGGAAATCACTTGTGTACTCTAACACACAGTCCCAAACTATTTCTGTGCTATTAAATATGGTCTGCATACAAATCAGTCTGCTGTAAAAAATTGCTTTGACAATAGCAGCTTTAAGTGGTTGATGGCTTCAAGTGTGCACTATCTCCCTTGGCTCTTGATCTAGTGTGAAAGGGAGGATGTTCATCTGTTATACATGCAACTCTGTGATGGTTAAACAGAAGACATTCTTCTCTGCTATTTCTTCTATGGATTAATCTCTGCTTCTTGGACCTTTTGAGGATCATAAATGTCTTGTTTGGTTTAGGCAGTGTTGCCATCCATTAGAAACTTAAATAAGTTTGTGTAATAGCTCTTCTGAAGACCACAGAAGGTAATCAAAGACTTTATGAAATTTGAATGGGCTTTGCATGTGCCCCCTACTCCCTTATTCTGTCTAGTTACTAATACATTTCTCGCAGAAGATATAATCCAATATATCACATTGTACAGACACTTAATCTATCCTTACTTGGACTTTGTTCGGGTCCCTAATATCATACACGGCAAATCTAAGGCAAAGATTCCTACATAACTCAGGTAAAACTGTAACCAGAAGCTGTGCATAGACTTAGGTTCTTCTGTCGCCTGCTCCGTGATCAAAAAACAGAGCCATATTCTCAAAGTTGTGAAGCTGCTGAAAGCACAGTTGCAAAGAATGGCAATGAGTTATACAAACATTTAATAATTGGTGACTGAAGTCCAACAGTCTCTATGTAATCAGATATTTTGCTCCTCTCAAAAAAAAAAAAAATGTTTAGAAGTCACAGATGCATGCATTAGAGAAGCAACAATTTTGGAAAAGAGAAATAAACTATAATAGGAAAGTTTTTTTTTAATACGGAAACAACCTACATGAGATTAATTTTAAATAATTAGAATTTTATTTAGAGGAGTAAATGCTCTAATCCAAAAAATCTTTGAATTAACGTTCCAGAGCCTTATTCTGATTTTTCATGTGGTTTCACAGAGTTCTATTTACCTCATGTTCTGCTTAATTTCTGCTACCATTCGATGTTGCTCTAACCTTTTATGAGCAAGTTTGGTTAAAACTGCAGCATAATGTGGTTTCCCTGCTCTCACTGCCTGATTATTCTCTGGATGCCTGTACTCTGAAAGAAAATTGGATACATCATTACATTTTTGGTGTTATTGTGGCTCTTTGAAAATTGACTGTTGAGAGCTGGGAGCTGGTGCTTTTTTACGACCCAGAGACTCCTGGGATTGTCTTTTTGTAATGACCATTTGAAACTGAAAAATATCAGGATAGGATTTGCACCTGGGACATTTAATGTATCGTTTTACCTCTGTTTATTAAACCATGACAGGCAAGCTTGTCAGATATTATAATAGTAAAGTTGTTAAAAAGGGGAGATGCGAAGTTGGAAGTAATACCATGTTAGTAGCCGTTGTCAGAGTTCAGCATGATGGAGCAAATCTTGATTTCAATTTTCTTTATCTTGTACTGTGACTTCTCACATAGCTTCTAGTACACTGAAATTATTAATATACTTTAAGAAATAGGTGCTTTCCTTGTGAAATTTATTAGTTCTCTTCCTTGCATTTTCTCGTTAAAGATGTCTTAACTCAAGGCAGCATGAAAAGATTGTTGCATGTGGAAAAAAACTTTGTAGTGTGTTGCAACATGACTGTTCACACTTCAAAGCAACCCTAAGAAAAAGCTGTAAATAAGAACGAAGGCATAAAAATATATCAGCACCTGGGAATACTCAGCACACTACACACCAGAACTGAATCCAAGCCCTGGCACAGAGCCAACCATGGGGGATAAATCTGGAAGACCTTAATGTATACTGAAGAACCAATCCACTTGGAAGCAAACTATGTGAGGGTACTTATCTCCTTGTCACATACTGTAGTCATTTTACTACTTCAAATATAAAATAGGTCTTGTCATCATGTAATAGACCAGAACCTAACACTGCTGGTACACAGAGTTAAACTGTGAGTTTATTAGTAGTACTCACACCTATCAAGAAGCCTTTTTCTTTTTTTTTTCTTTTGCTTGGAATTTTTGGGGCAGCTCTACAGTGACCTTCAGATATAAGAAAATAGTTTAGAATAGTTTCAGAAAGTGGAGATAGTGTACTGTAAGCTGGAAGTAACAGGGTGAATGAACATTAATAAGTCTGAGTCATAAAATAACATAACAAACGTTCTGGATGAGTCATTTGTGGAAGTTGCCATAGTTATACAACAAAACATGAGGTTTCTGTTTATACATGAGCAAATTAGCCATTTCCTGCTAACTGTAACAATAGTAAGTTTTATAGGTTGCCTTTAAAATAATTCTCAACCGTTAAATCTTACATAAAGCATGGGCAGATAGCTGTTGCTGTTTGAAAATTGAAACTACTGTCTCATGTCAGACAACAGACCATATGTATATTTTAGAATATGAAACAAGGAAAAAATCTAGAGATTTGGAGCATTATAGCTGAGCAGTAAAACTTTGAGATATAAAAGATTTTCCAGTCAAAGGGATCTGTAAAAAGTAATTATTAAATACAAAATGAAATGTTAGATTTCTGTTAGGCTTGCTCTATATCCTGGTTTTTCTTTCGTTTCAGTATATATTTCTCAATTGCTGCAGGTTTCACCAGGGAAATGCCAGCTTCTAATTTATCCCTAAGCTAAAACCTATAAAATGATTGACAAAGTATTAGAAAACCTGAAAACTGGGTTAGACACAAACTCTCTTGTTGCTAGTGTATATTCTCTATACATGGCCCATACAAAACTACTGTTCAAGTACAATAGGAAGATAGTATTATCCAAATAAATACTTTTTAAAGGCAAGAGCATTCTGAAGTGCTTCCTAGACAATGCCTATAAGTATATGCAGGCTTCTACAGCTTTGTTATTGGAACAGTGTGGTATTTTTTTGCCTATTAAGCTAGTCCTTTCATCCTCTCTGTTTTTCTTCCTTTCTTCCTTTCTTCCTCCTTTCTTCCTTAGTATACACACAAACAGTTACATGCAAATTCCTTGCCCTGTTTTAATTCTGGGCCTGTGTATATAGCTATTGATATTAGTGCAAATAGGGTGATTAGTATAAGAATTTTAATTCTCCAAACTCTTCTAATAACATGACTATAAGAAAGAGAACATTAGTGGTATTTTTATATGAAAAATATGTCCCCAATTCCTTTTTTTTTTTTTACAAAATCTTTCATTAAAGCAGGAGGTAACTCATTTATTACAAATAGATCCTTTGAACTACGTTAATTTTTACTGCTTAACCCTTTCTACCAGGAGAACAATTCAGTCAAAGTCAAGAAATGACCTTCTGCTATATGCTTCTGGGACAGACTAATCATTTCATATGCAGAATGGCAGATTTCTTCTGACTGATCAGCAGACAGATTAATATCTATTGAACAATGCATTAAAAATGACACAGACCTGAGAATTAACTGATGTGGGGGGATCTAGTGTACAGCTCTTGAAAATCAGATAGACCTCTTCAGCACATCCCTTGGCCACAGCAATGGCTTTGGATGAGAGCAGGTACTATAGCATAGCACTGAGACATTAATCTGAATCTTTTTTTCCAGTTCACCTTTCTGTGTATAGAGGATTTTGCATGCTTTGTGTTTTTCTAAACTTTCTTTAGACTGCAGCATGCTGATCACATGATAATATCTACTGCATTTTCCTATATATGGCTGTTGACTCTGGCACTGAGACAGATATTACAGATACGTCATAGCGCTATTGACTGTATTTGCAATATTTTAAATATGTCCTGCTACATAATCTTGGGAGTACAAATACAGCATACCCACCTCATCTCACCAGGGAAGGAGTAAGCCAAAGGAAGGCAAAAACACTAATAGGAGTGATGCTTGTTATTTGTAACTTTTATTTTATTTGTTGATAAAATATTCAAAAGAAAAAAAGACTTCAGGGGACTGGACAACACATGAATTTCAGTTGTTTAAAGTTAATAGTATAAGCTAAGAAGGAGAATAAAACCTGTAAAAAAAAACCCAAATATTTGGCTTTGACATATTCTAAACGTCCATTCTCAAAGGTAATTTTTGTCTTAAGAAATGACTTCAAAATAAAATAATAAAATTCAATCTGAAAGATACATGCTTATCACTCCTGAATAAATTAAAGAGAAACAAAATACACATATATAATATATTAACACACGTTATTTTTTCCTTTTTGATTTCAATGGTGTTTTCTTGCTCTTGATGTTAAGGCGACAAAACAATTATTATATTATTTGCACAATAATTTGAAATGCACACTTTACCCATGTTAGCAGGCTTAGGAAGCTGAAACATGGTAATAGCTAGCAATGAAGTCATACATCTATTTATTGTATGTACTGCTGATAATATATATGAATATGGCATATAAGTATATATGTAGATAATATATATTCTTGGCAATAGGACACAGTAGCACTGAAAGTCTAGGAAACAAATTCTTCTGTTGATGTGAAGAGCAAGCGGAGAAAAGGCAGGGACAGTTCAGGTGGCTCCAGTCTGCCAGCCTGTAGCACTTCAGTCTTAATCTCAGAGGACTAGCTCAGATGCTGCAAAGTATTTCAGTTTTTCTGACTTCTTTGTTAAAATTACTCCTGGGAGCCATAAAAGTACAGAAAAAATGCTGGTAAGGAGTGTTAGGCATTTTTTTGAGAATACTTCACTTCATATAAGCCATCAAAATTTCTGCTCCCTGCTACCTTGATTTGGATTACTGCCCCAGAACATAGGTCTTATTGCCAAGTCCCTTAACCACCTTATAACGCTGGTGCATTTTTTTTATCATGCTTTATTGTAAAGCTCTCACAGTTACTGCAGTTTTGTATGGCATCACTTACTCCCTTTCCTAGTCACTTAATTGCAATAAAATAGCAAATACTTTGGGACATTTAGAGTTAGCGTCCCCTCTTGCTTCTCAGAAAATGATATAAATGAGCTTACTGCTCCTTGCCAACAGTAGAAAAATGATGCTTTTCTGGAACCATCTATGCTCCAAACAGGGATTTGTGCTTCTCACCACATCTGTGTTGGCTCCAGTTATTTTCCAAAAGGATGCACAGTTTGGAAAGGAAACTTTTTTTTTTTTTTTTTTTTTAAGCTGTGAAACCTTCCCTCAGCATGATAGGTGCAGTCAAATTCATAAAAGATTCCACTTTTTCTGGTGGAATAGCAGATGTGCAGCAGCCTCCTTCAGATGTGAAACAATTAGAAAAGAATGGACTTAACAGTTTCTGATCACATAGCTGCTAACATAAAGACATTCCTATACAGACATTCCATTTAAACAATACTAGGTGACTAGGGAACATCTTTCAATTTATTTCCCAGTTCTGTCAAGCTTTTGCCTTAACTTTAGATGCTGGTCCTGCGCTTCATCCCTGCAATTTTCCATACTGTGCATCTGGCACTATTGGGATGGTGGTGTAAAAATCCCCCAGTTCAGTGACCACTCCACATGAGGAATCAAGTGAAAGTTATTCTGGAGGAATAATGTCACTATTTCAAAGACGAAAGGGCATAAATACAGGGGTGCTGTACATCAGCAGCTTTGACACTTCAGATGGGGAAACTTGGGGTTAGTTACAAGTGAGATAAAGCTTTTCTTGGGGAATAGTAGGTTCAAGGAACAATGCAACTTTGGGATCCTTAACTATTTGTAGCTGGTTGGTGCTGGTTGGATTCAGGCTAGATTCACAGGTAGGTGAAAAGAGAAATGCAACTGTGGGAACCCTGGGTTCAATTCCTTGCTCTGCCTAAGGGTATGTGGAATCACAGCTCCCGTGTCCCTGGAGGATGCCTTAACTGTTAGTCAGGCTTAAAGAGTCATTCACACTCTCTTGCTCAATTAATATTTAAATATGGTGTGGCAAATGCCACTACTCCCACAGGAGGGATTTAGGGAGCTCCACATTCGAACACCTAATAGGATGGTGGTTAGGCTGCTCTCCTGAGCAGCAGAAGACCTCAGTCCAAATACGCTCTCTGTCTGATTCAGGGAGACACTAGAATCAAAATCTCCCTGGGGAAAGCTGTTCTAGTTTGTCTGGAATACCTAACTATCCATTGAGGAAAGCAGTGAATGGGTGGCTTGCGAGTTTTGTGAATAAGACACTCGGTAGAAGTGAAACTTATGGTCTCCAGCCTTTGCTTCTGTGATATAAAGTGGGGTGTTGTTGGGGGGATCGCTTGCCCCCTGTCTTCCCCAAGAGCTTTGCTGGAACATGCTGGTCAACTTCCTCTCCTAGAAGAGGAGACCTGTGGTCAGATCCTCTTATGCAGGAGAGGACTTCCACAGCTTGGGTGAATTTCTCTCTAGCTGGGCTATTAATTCAAACAGCTTTCATGAACACTCAAGTTTATCCCTTTTATTTGCTTTGAGTAGATGTGCCCAAACTATTGGGCTTTGAATGGGATGCTTTGTACTGAAAGCTCTCTGCCTTTTGCTTGCAAAGAGCAAATATTCTTTAGATCTGAATAGTTCACTTTTGTTTATCTCTTGGATAATAATAATTTACACAGCACGTGGTTGGGTGTAAACAATACTGCTGCAAGTGTAAACTTTTAAAATCATTGTTGGTGGTGTAAGTGGATGTAAGACTGTTTATTTTATTGCAGCACTCACTTTAGGGTGAAATTTGTGCCTATGCAGGTGAACCAAAGAGAACTAGAGCAGTATAGGACTATAGATCGTGAGTGGTAGGCCTGCATGTTGTTGACAGGTATGTTAATAAAGTGAAAAGTATTTCACCGATTCCTTTTCTTCCTGACTCTGTCTCATCCTCTAGGAAATGTCATGCCAGACATGTTTCACAGCTATTTATCTTGAAATCTAAGCATTGTTTATAGCACATTTTATATTAGCCAGTACACAAATTTGAATGAAGACTAAGGGCTGATAGTATAAACATAAGCAAAACTTCCATTAAGATCTATGTACTACTGTGCTTAAAAAATAGATGGAATATGAGAAAAAACTAGGTGTGTATCTTGCACTGTATAAGATCTCTCATTTTTCTGCTGTAACATGTATCCTTAAATCTTCTCCTTGTTTAAATTTAGAAGGCAATGGAGTAAAGTTCTTATTTTCTATCCTCAATTTTTAGTTCATTCAGTGTAGTAGGAATAAATAGCTTTGTGCAGCATCTCAAAGTAGAATGCTTTTCACATTTTTCTCCCATTTACTGTACCTCTACACTTATTGCACATTCACAGTTGCATGACAGTTCCTACCAACATAATGAGACCCATGGTTGGACTGAGACATTATTAGAGATCTCTCTGAACTGGTCAGACAGCGTATTATTATAAAGTAAGAGAAAAGTGTACCATTTTTAACATGGTCAGTAAATAAAAGACAGTGCTCTCTGAACACCTGCTGATCTGAAAGACTAGAAATATTTCAGTCCATTGTGATTTATAATCTACAAATATGTATGAATAATACAGATGAGATGAACTCCCGAAGCAGTTCAAGTGCTTTCAAACACATAGATTCTCACCTGATGACCTTTAGTTTAAAGGTGAACTGCAAAGGATTTGTAAAAAAAAAAAAAAAAAAAAAAAAGACTTTGGCCTTCTGTTGCATCATTTTGGTGTAAGCTTAATAGTATGTATTTTAGAAGGGATTTCTGCTTCTTTTGTTGTTGTTGTTCTAGAGAGATCAAGACTATAATTTTGATCTACTTTAATTTTGTTGGAAACCCTTTGGGAGCTTATAACACTTTTTGCCAACTCAGAATTAAAGGTGTTTCCTTTGTTCAAAATGTTGAAATAATAATTAAATGTTCTTAAAATTAACATAAAGAAAAACACTATACCATAGACATTCAAAAATCACTCAGTTTGGGAAATCTGGACTATTCACACATTACTAATTGTCAGTTTTCTCTGAATAAGGCAGAAAATTACTTTTTCTCTATTTATACAGCACTAGACACTTGTAGTGGATTACTGTCCTTTTGCACTAGCACCATAGAAATAAACAATAATAGTGTAACAATAACTAAGAACAAGACAAAGATGTTTTAAGTGTGTGGCTAATCCTTAGAGAGCAGAGACTGAATCAAAAGAAAAAAAACATACAGTAAATTGTTTTTATCAAAGAATGGAGATATCTTTTATTATTATAGAGGTGGCTACAGGGGAAACTAGAGTATGCAAAGCATCTCCTTATTTCTTTATTAAGAGGACTGTCTTAATTCCTTGTAAAAGGGTGTCTGATCTTTTAGGTATAATGATGCTGTAGGTATTTTTCTGTTCAAGTGGTAAGGGAACATTAGCTATTTTCTTAACGCTGCTTGATCTTTTGTTCATGCCTTTAGTCCTGCAGCAAAAAAAAAAAAAAAAAAAAAAAAAAAAAAAA
>VZSV01000004.1:13803655-13849440 GCA_013398735.1 Nothocercus julius
AAAAAAAAAGTATTTATAAATGTCTTCCTCTAAATATTAGAGTCACCTTTCTATGTCTTTGTGTAGTTGACTAGTTAAAAATAATTAGGCTTTTTACTTAAAACATATTAAATACAGTTGACAATGATTCCACTGATTCTATACTTGGCATTTTAGTCAGTTGTCTTCTAGGCATGAAAGTCAGGGCTGTTAAATGCTGATACGGTATCATGGGATTCATGATCAGAATTTTTGCTGCAGTGTAGCTCCTCATCCAGAACTGACATTACACCCCACTCAGCAGTGTCAGGATCAGATGTGGTATCATTATCTGTAACAGGAACAGCATTGTCTTCAGGACAAAAATGTTTTCAGATTTACCTTTGTGAATGTTTCTGATTCCTCGCGCCTGCCAATGAACAATTGTTCAGTACTTGTAATCATGTCCCCAAATATACAGGAAATATAAATATTAGACTGGAAAAATGCTTGTGTGGCCTTGGACAAGTTTAATTTCTTTGTGTCTTATTTCTAATGTAAAAAGAGAAATTCAAATAATAACACATCTCACAGTGTTGGAGAGGAGAATTACATGAGAATTTCTAAAGTGATTCTGGAAAGTTCAGACACTATCTTATGTACACATGTATTTTAATCACTCCTATACTGGGTAGTGCCCACCTTGTCTGTTGCTCAGGAACTTTAGAGTTATGGTAATGACAATTTCTGTATGTTGGTGTAACTCAGTGTCTGCTCAGTGTTGATTACACAATTTGCATATATTTTCGGTATGATAAAGGTCTAGTGTTTATGGTCTGGGTATGCTTTTCATATCTGGGCATGCGTTAGACATACAATTAGCCTGTTCACTTTTGAGGAAAGGGGAAGGACTTTTTTCTTCCTTTCATAAAGGCCAGGGTTAAACATATTAGACCATTGTATGGAGATTTTTTTTCTCTCTTACGTTACTCTCTCTCTTTAAAAATAACGGCAATATTTCCATTTGGACATATCTTCTCCACACATAAGGCTTCTAACTTCTTCTTGAAATGCAAAAATGTTCCAATTGCAACACACTTGACCCCTTTGGGATTCACCAACAGATGCTAACAGATGGCACATGAGGACATAGCACTTTCTTACAGATAATGTTTCTCTTTCTTTTCTTTGCCAATCTTAGAAATAGAGTGTTATTAAGACAACTGATGCTGGTGTTTTCTGTCTGTGTTTCATATATGGATTCCCAGAGGAGCATATGTATTTCTTATTTCATCAATTAGAAGTCTGTGGTGAATATGTCACTGTGCTCTGCACTGTTCCTCCCTGGCGAGCACTCTGCTTTCAGAAACCTCTCTGCAAACAAGAAAGAGGTATCCTCAGCTTGTTTGTAACCTTCTTCTCAGTTGATAGAACAGCAAGTTATGCTTTCCATGCAGCTGTCTTAATTTCCTGCATGTTTGTTATAGTATTTGTAATGCCTGGATTTTACATGCGTCAGCCAACATGTTGTGAACATTCCTTCTGTTATGGAAAAAAGCAGAGATTTCCAGGTTGAGTGTGGGTGAAGCACACTGTGCGATGAGATCCAGCATCCTGGATAGCATTCAACTCCAGTGTCCAAAATAACAAAGATTGGGGAAAAGGCCTTCAGCTTAATCCCAGTTTTTATATTTCTTAGAGCAGTTAAAAGCTCTTTATTAGGCTGACTTCCCTCTCTCAATGTCAGTAGCCAATACTAAGGTATTCCAGGCAAAGATTTTGCAAAGGAATAATAAAGATGAGGAGTAAAACAAAAACATCATTTTAAAATATGTTTCTAACCCTTAGGTCTAGCCTTTCTCTGGTGTAATGCATACCGTATGATTTGGTATTTTGGGGTTGCTCAGCTAAGGTCTATAGATACATTTACTCCAGTATTTCATTGAAATACTCTAACTTTCATTTTCTAGCTTTCATTTTCTAGCTTTCTAGATTTCTGGTTTTAATCTCCACAAAAGGTACTATCTTGTGGAAAGAAGTTCCTGCAAAAAAAACATCTAAGCTGCATTGTCTTCCCAAATGTGCTTGTTTTGCTCTTACTGCAAATAAATTAGAATATACTTTCGACAAGAGAGTACTAAGGATGTCCACTGACGTTCAGCGGGATGCTCAGTTGCAACAGTGAGATAATATTACAGCTCCTAGACAGGTCATGTTTTGAACGGTGGCTATTCCAATATTTTTTTAGTCATACACAGTGTTTTATTTTTGTTCCTGAAATTGTATACTTCTCTTCTCTTACTTATCAGCAGAATATGTGACATATGAAGACAGAAATAAGGTGGAAGGTCTAAGGAAGATTGTGTCATTAAAGAATATAATAATATACTCTTATCACCATTGTATATATTTATATCAATTTTAAATGAAAGTGTTTTGCATTGTAAACACTTTCATCTAAAATTGTTCTTTACATTCCCATTAGTTATTCATTTAACATATTTGTTATGGTTATAACTGGATCACATTTTTTTTTTTAATTAAAAGAATTTAAAAGGATTTTTAATAATCTTTTGAGTATTCTCAGGAGCATCCAAATTTTACAATTTTATCATAGTAGCCTCCTGATAGACTGTGAGTTTCCTCTCATAATTATAAGAATAGGTAACAATAGGCAGTTATACTTTTCAAAGCTTTAGCTACTCAGAAAACATAGTAGTGAATGAAAAGGCTAGTTTGAATATGTCTTCAAAATGTATTCTAAATTTTGGTAGAAGTTTACATATCACTATGACAAACACCTCCATCATACCTCACGCTTTCCTTATATATTCAAATAGTCTAGAGAGAGAAGTGCTAGTGGTGGATGTGCTGGTGTAGATTTTTTTGTGAGGACTCTTTGTTTAGTAACGCTTGATAAGAAAGACAAACATAAGCACAGAATTTGCATTAGACAAAATGAATCCCTTCAGGATTGTGAAGCTGGTGTTGAAGTCTGCTGTTAAAACAAAACCTAAACAGGCAAAGTAGCATAAATAGAGTTCTAGCAATTCTTAAGATTGTATTCCATCACTGTAAAAGTACAGGAACAAGATTTTAGACCTTTGGAGCCATGTTGCCTGCTCACTTTTCAGTGTTGGTTTAAAATTTCTTTCTTTCCTTCCTTTCTCCTTTTATTTTCCATCCAAAAATTCTAGTTATTATTTTTATAATGCAGAGGCTGCTCAGCACAAATCATCAGCTTCTGTTTTTCTTCCTTGTGGATGACTTTTGGTTTAAAAAATAAAACAACGATAAACCCTTTTCCTAATTTTCATAATATTTGCAATTGAGATGTACCTTTTTTGAATTTGAATTTTAAAAATATATTTCTTTTTCCATTTGATTATATTTTAAAAGCTATGATTCCCAGAGGAATATCAATTAAGGTTTCTTAACATCTTAAGAGATATATTTGAACAAAGTATATTTGAATAAATATAATATATATTTTATTATCAATCCCTTCACAGCTTAATTACCTGCTTTATTTTTTCAACTGAAAGATTTTTTTTAAATTGTTGACAGCTCCTTTGTTTTGGGTTGGAGACCCTTAGCATACCTCAGAAAATTATACAAAGCATATTCTATGTATCCTACGGAATCTGTATGTTTTTATATAATATGATACTGTTAATATTTCATTCATATATTTTTTGCCTGGTTTTGACTAGCTGGCACACAGATTTGGTTGTTTTGAGTTAGAAAATGTCTGGCTGTGGCAAGGGATATTTGGCTTATATTTTCAGCTCTTTCTGGTCTGACAGGCTGAATGGACCTTCTGCATCAACACTCTTTGACAGACTGAATTTTTTCTTTAAAAGGGTCTTACTATCTGAGTTCAACAATTTGGTTTAACTCTGTGTTGTTTTAATTTTGGACACTGAAAGATTTTCTGCAGATATAGCCTTTATTGTAGTAGTTACATAATTAAACTCCACAGTAGCTCTAAATTTCATTTAACTTAAGAGCGAGGTCATTAAAGTTATATGCTTCCATGAAGCTTTTTATTTCAGCTGATAAGTTGGCAGGCCTCTTCTTGGCTTTCCTTTCTTAGTCTCACTGAAAAAAAAAACCCTCAGGAGAACTAGAAAAGTCACTTTTCTCTAGAGGTTTCTACATTACCTTTAATTATGTTTTACAAAAGGGATGGAATCTGGTCTATTACCACTTTTTTTTTTTTTTTTTTTTTTTTTTTTTTTGTTTTTTTTTTTTTTTTTTTTTTTTTTTTTGAACATATTTCACTATCAAGCAGGCTGAGCTGGTTTGCTATTTGGTCCTTCCTTATTCTAGGCTTTTCAAGCTGTGCCAGACCAGTTCACAAGGGGTTTATGGTTATTATAAATTCATTTCCTTACAGGGTGGAGACTAGTCTTGAATATAGGCTTAAGCTTAGTTATCATCATCACCCATGGCATCAGCTTGCCATGTTCCTGCTACCAGTTGTGAGATATTTAAAATCAACATTATACCTAGCAAGATATAAATTTAAGTATCAGAGGAATCCAAAATCCATGGCTGCAACAGGTAGAAAGCTTTCCTAGAAAGTATGATCAGTCTTCCTGTAATATCTTCTAGTAGAGGAGCTCAATGTATCTGGACAGTGATGGAGTTCCCATCCATAGGAGGGCTTCTTGTACCAGAGAGCTCTGAGACTTGAGCTAAAGCCTCCACTCCGAACAAGCTGTGAGATAAAAAAACGCAGATAAATCACTAGTCTAAGAACTGTACTTCACTAAAAGGATAGAGACATTTTCTAAACCAATTTGTCCAAACAGAGCAATGGTGCTTTACATAGGAGGAGGGAACATGGAGAAGAATATCAGGAGAATTCAAGGGGCTTCAATTTTTTCCATATTGTTCATGCCTCATGTCTTTCCTGTATGTATGTGCAAAAGAAAAACGGGGTAATCTTAAATAGTGCATATGCTAAAGTGTTCATCATGTAATTGGATCACCTGTCACAGATCCCTTTTCCAGAAGAGGTCCTTGGTGTGATTACAGGAATGTTGCCTAACTCAGCAAATAGAGAGAGAACCTGGGTGGAGAGGTTTGTTGGAGCAAAGTAGATCTGTTTAATGTATTTTGATGTGTGGTTACTTTTAAATAAGACAATCTAAGAAATTTACCCAATCATACCCTAAAAAATAAGTTTACTCATGATAAATTCTTATATTTCCTATGAAATAACTAGGAAAACACAAGGAAAACCTTCTGCATTGTGATGGACATACTTTCATTCACTGAGAAACTAGCAATGTGCATATGGATGTATGTATTCATCATATGTGTGTGAATTTTTTGATTTTTTGATGTGATTTTTTTCTGTGTGCGTGTGCGCAGTGTATGTATGTAAATATGTATGTGTGTATACATACACACATATACACCTGTATCTATATACACATGCACATGCATGCAGATTTACATTAGGGATACTTGTCAGTAATTAGCTTTATAACTCTGAGGTTGTATTTCCTACTAATGCAACGATACAATCAAACTTTTGAATAAATTATAGACAAAATCTTTCTGTTGTCTAACATTTGACCTAGAGTTTCTGTAACCTGCTGTTTATTAAGACATACGGTACAATTAGAAGCTCTAAACACTTACAATGATCTGTTGCCTGGGGGAGTATGTACACAGCATCTCCATTAAGCAATTTAAGTATTGTTAGTGTCAGGTTTAGCTTCCATTTTTTTCACTTTCATTTCCTGTTCTAAGTACATACTGTACATCCCTCAGCGTATTACATGATAGCAGATAAAGAAAAATTGCCGGTAGAAGCATAGTTTGTTTGAAACTACATTTTGTCACTAGCGATTTCCCTTCCCCTATTGTATAAATGCATTCCTTCTGGCCATGGACAAAGGTCAGATGTTCAGAGTAATTTTATTAGATCTATCAACAGCCTTTGATACCTTACAAATGAGAGACTGCTGACCCGCCCGCTGTTTGCGCTTTGTGCTTTCTCTTGTGGATAGTTTAGTTTAATATGTTGCTTACTTCTTCTGTGTACTGTGAACTCAGATGTTAGGATGACTGGATGTATAAAGCTCATTAAAGGCAAAATATTTTTATCTGGGCAGCACTCTATTTCTGTATACAGAACCTTGTCTCTGTTGTGTAAAGTATGAGAAAATCTGAGTTGTACAATGCAAAACTGATGCTGGAATAGACTCTTTGAATTTTTTTCTTTGATAATAGAATGTCTCATTTGAGTTCCTCTGACAGGAAAGCCAAATATAAAGGTCACTTCTGTAGCAACTTCACAGATGCTAAACTCTAATACCAATATTGCAACCTAGTTATCTTACTGGGGTATTTGGTACCATGGTTAGTCTTCTCCTTGTTTCTATTAAAGATTTTTGTAGAGGCACTGGAGCAGCTGTTATCCTGCTTTTCAGTTTTATTTGTAGATGGCTTTTCTTTTGCTGTGGCTTACCAATCAAGCAGGTCTTAACTGTCAACTGTTAGAGAAATTTCTTTGTATTAGGGCCCAACTGTGCAACAATGATTTCTCTCCATCTGCTATATTTCTCACTTCTAATTAAATCTGAGCAAAGGCTTAAATACATCCTGAAATGCCTCATATTGAATACAATTCATGTTAAGAGTAGGATATTAAATTAATGTTGACAGATCTGAAGGAGTCAGAGCCAATAAGCAACTACAAGCCAGTGGGTTTATTGTGCTTTAAGTAAACCAGCATAGTCTGTAATGCATACTCTACCTCAGCCACCTTATCCCCGGATTTCCTACTCTGTGTTACTCAGCACAGTTGTTCTTCATTAGACTTTCTGTACTTATATCTTCTGTGCCTGCCACACTTTTGCATAACTTATTTGTGTATTTTTAGGGTCATTCGGTCTATGAGGTCTAGGACGCTTTCAGTGAAAAATGCTGATTTGTTTGTGCATTTGAGCCTGCAATAGGACACAGATTATTCTAGGTGTGTTCTAAGATTTTGAATATAGTAGAACTATTTTAGTTGACATCTAATTACTGCTGGGACTTCCCTGGTTCCACTCCAGTCTGTAATCTTGGATTTATTTTGCATTGGAAACAAGGCTTGAGGAGAGGACAGGAGGAAAGGAAGGGAGAAACTTCACTTGCCTGTATCTTAGTGCTAAATTTAGTGAAGATGAAGGCCTGGATCTCAGAGCTGGGCTCAATGACACTTGTGTCACTAGCACTAAAGTCCTTAAATAGGCCTAAAAGTCCCTTGCTCACTCATAAGAGACTCCTTGCACTCTGATCCCGACTGTATGCACATATATGCCTAGTAAAATCTAACAATACTTTCCAGCTGTAGTACATTGAACATTCAGCAAGTGGAAAATATTTTTAAAACAAAGATAATATTCATATTTGAAAGTCCTAAAGTATGCATTTAATGTTAGTACCAAAAAAAAAAAAAAAAAAAAAAAAAAAGTAAATAGCCAGGAGTGAGTTAATGATTTGGCCTGCTAGGGTTTTAACCTTGCAGTTATGGAACAACTGCAGAGATTGGAAAGTGTTAGGCACATTGGCTTCTTTGGACCCACATACTAAAGAAATGGAAAAACAATAGTAGGGGAAAAACATCTTTTTTTTAAAAAAAAAATTCATTTCAAGCCACTTCTTAAATGAATAAAAAATGCTGGAGGCCCTATAATGCTAAAATCTTCAGTCTGCTAAAATTGGCAAGTGCATCTCAGCATCTGCTGACTGAACTGACACACCCAAGGCATTAGATTATCTCACAACAATCACACGCCCTGTTGTGTTTTGTTTTGCCCTTAATACAGTCACTTGGTGACATTTAAATGCAAACTAATTATAAACATTTTTGATACACAATTGCTTCAAAATCTAATACTTATGCATATTCATGATGAATATGGTTTACATACAGAGCCATCACTGGAGTCATTGTGATTAAAACCTATGGCACTGTTATTATCCTGATTAGGAATGCATTAGACATGCATCCATTATACAGTAGCTCTTGATCCTTCATAAATATTTTTTCTTCTACATTGGTATTGTTTTTTCAGCATGTTATTTGGTTAGACTTAAGCAAAAGGCATATATGAGAACTTTTAGAATAGGAATTTGTTTCATTTATGTTTCCTATACACAGCATAAATTTTAATTTTTGTTTTGTTATGGTTTTCAAAATGACAAAAAAATCAGCTATTAAGGTTTGAAAAAGTAGAGCACTGTGTTTTTTTCTAAGCTAGAACAGGCCATGCTTTCAAATTGTTTTTACCTTTGAGTGAATGCACTGCATATTGAATGAAAAACATTTTTTTCTGTGCAGTAGAATTCTATGTATGGTCAAAAATAAATCAGCCAAATGATTACCTTTACTCTTAAAACTTATATAAACCATGAGGCCCAGATGCATAGTTTAATAACACGATGCTGCAACTTTAACAAGGACTACATTTGTCTTTAAGTCCACATGGTAGTGAAAGCTTAATATGAAAAACTTTTGTCTAGCACAAGTGATTTGAAGATGTTTTGCTCCATGCATGTGAACTCAGCAGGTGATTCTTGCCTATCTTTGATGTCAAACAGCACAAAACTTCAGTGAGTAGTAGCTTCAGAAATGCAATAGACATAGCTGAGTCTTCATATGAAGCTCATGCTTGAACTACATCAGAAGAACTGACATCTATTATGGTGAGCAAAGACAAGTGTTTGAAAAGAGATTCAAACAGAAGTGTCAGAATTTACAGTGCATAGTTTTATATAAGTTGATTTTAACCAAGCATATCTCTATGAACTCTGCAGGATAGAAAAGAAATTTCAAAAGGCAGAGAAATTGTTGTCATCTAAGGGCATGGAATGTTTTAATAGCTTAAGGAAGAACATTTCTGAAAGGTTATATGGTGATCCATTTACTTTGACTGAGTAATAAGGCTCGTCATTGTCATGGTGAAGTTTTTAACCCTTAGAACAATGGAAATGTGCTAAATGCATTGCTAGAATTAAAAAGCTGAGAGTAATTGACTGTTGTGAAAAAGTCTTTTTTGAGAATTCTTGTCTCTTCCGATACAGATTTCACATTAAGGGTTATGAATAAATCAAATGCACTTTTTCAGTCACCTTATGTCTGACCTAGAGTTTTCAGCCTCAGACTAAGACATACCTTAGGATAAGGAACTGCACTTACAAATGGTCATTTTAAGGAGAAAGCTTATAAACAAAATATCTCCACTAAATATCCTAAAAATTGTTTATTATATTCCTTCAATTTATTCATTTTCTTTCCTGTCCTAAATACATACACCCCTGTGTACATTGCAAGGCACAGGAAAAAAGAAGAATCCTTTGTAGGAGTGTAGTTTGTTTGAAACTGTGTCCTACAGGCTTACTTATAGCAGTACTCTGAAACTATCCCCAAGGAGTCCAGTGTCATAAACCATCCTAATCGTTCCTCTTGAAATGCTGCTTCTTTCGTTAACAACTCGAGGGGGAAAAATAAGGGGGACAATCAGTAAAACCCCTTGGCTGAAACACACAAGCCTAGAAAACAGTGCATTTTCTTGATGGAAATCAATATGTAGGAATATATATTTTTTTTTATTTCCTTAATTCATAATGAATATAATTAGTAAGACACAGGAGGAGATACTCTAAGCTTTAATGATTTACTTTTTAATCATTTTCCCTAGTTTTATTAGGCATAAAAATCTCTAGCTGAAAAAGAAATGATCAATCAAACCGAACTTTGTCTTCACTTTAGACTATAGGTCTATGCAGGCTAATTTGTTAAAGGCACTGAGCTATACTGTAGTCAGATGTTCAACTCCATCATGAAACAGCTAATTATTTTTCTTTAGTAAAAGACGTTACTCTGTAGTACATTCTTTAAAGCAATTTAAGAAACTATGAAAAAAGCCATAAAATACATGATTTTTTTTTTCTCCTTTACTTGGAAAGCCATTCAAAGCAATCTCATACTGTATTAAGAGACACTTGGAGTTCCCACCTGGAAAGCAGAATTTAAGATGAAGAGTAGTATAGTTGTTCTCTTTGATTACACACATTTTTCTGAATGTGATTTTCTTTTGTTTAAACTAATAGTTTTAAGACTCTTCTATAGCTAAAATAACCTTTTTAACTAAATATGCTAAATAAAGTTTATTCTTGAAAATCTTTTGCTTTAAAATAAGTTCCTTAAATTCGGAGAAAACTGCAGATGGATTTGTGCTGAGACATTATTACGCCTCATTATTATCTTTGTTATCTTTGCCATTTTCATACGTGCCTAAATAATCCCCACAAAATTTTCTTAGCTATTTTTAGAGTAGTGAATATCATGCTAAATCCGCTAGACAGATCTGAAACTCTTTGGGCCAGTTCTGCTGTCACATGATGTTATATTTTTTTCCAAGATTCTTCCTTCTAAAAGAGAAAAAAATTAGCATGAACCTGAAACATGAAAGCAAACAGTGGCTTCAAACTACAGGAATTACTATAATAAATCCCAATAATTCCCAAGAGATACTCATCTCATAATATGTTGTTTGACAGAGACTACAGATAAACCCATCACAGAAGCCCCTCTCCTTCTTTCTCTCCGAAAAAATATAATAATGAGAAGAACCCCTCTCACTCTCATCCAAACTATTCCCAAGGGATAATTTGCAAAATAACAGCAACAGAGACAAATTTATTTATGTACTTCCCCGCTCCAGGATTATACAGCTTATGTATCATATTCAGTCTAATTTCTGGCTTAAGTCATGCAACTCTGCAGAGTAGTAAGTTATTTCTACACTAAGGCAGTGATATCAGTGTATTCAGGTGAATAAAACCTTTGGAATAGAGGCTGAATTCAACATGACCATTTCATTTTTTCCTTATAAACCACAACAGCAGAGTAAAGAGGTTAAGTGTGTTGCAGTTGCTATCCTTACTGACTTCATTTAAGAGATATCGTTTATTTCTAATAAAATTTCTCACAGAACTTGTTAGGCTCCCTAAAATTCAAATACCTGATGGATAATCACGGAGCAATCAGGCCTATGTTGGTGGAGGTCATCTTTGTGCTTTTGGAAATGGGCCTCTTACACGGAAACTCTGCCACAAATGTCCTTGGAGCGGAGGTTCTCCTGCTCGGACCCAAGAGCGCTGTTTGCTTTCGTATTTCACGCTTATACCAGTGTCACAGTTTTCCAGGATTATGCGGATATTCAACGTCCTGCTTTTCCCTGTCTTGTAGATCTCCAGATGACCAAATACCTTGCAGGGGACACGGTATTTCTATTTAGCATGCACCTAACTAGGTAGTCCGTCATTAACAGAATCCGGGTCATTGTCCTGGGTTTAGGCAAGTAAGGGCTTCCAAAGTCTCTAATTACAAAAACTTCAGGAGTAAAAAATTATGTGTTTTAAAATGAGGTGTTCACATTTCACTGTTAGGATGTTTCACTTTTAGTATACGCAGATTCAAGTTTTATTAAGAATGGTAGCATGCTTTAAATGTCTGTTAATGCATGCCTAATTATAATGGAAGGCCTATAAAAATCCTTGTGACAGGCACATGAATAGCAAAACAATTATACTCAGTATAATTGCTATGAATACTGAGTGAATTAATAATGAAGGGATTCTTAGTAAAAAAAATGCAAACAAGGATGTTCAGCTTAATCTACACTGGGCCAAATCATGAAAGAATTTCTGAAGCTGTTCTTCATGAAATCAGTGGGGAATTTTGCTTTAAAATAAAGATAAAAGGATTGGATCACAATGCTCTTAATCTTTTATGAGAATGCTCACATCTGGAAATCCAATGCAAACTTTCCATTCTGTAAGAATGGAAATTCAAAAGTCAGCACAGGGTGGGAAATATAGGAGGCAGTTTTGTTGTGTCTATTTCCATATCCAACACTAGTTCTATCTAGGACTGTACCTAAAGGGCAGAAACATATTTAAAACATGTAATAGAAAATATATTGATTGCATAAATTGCACAAATATTAAGCAAATTTAGCAATCAGCTAAAAAGATACTACTAACAATCTACTGAAAGAAAATACAAATTAATGTATGCACATGCAAAGGAAATTAGGTTTTTGTTTTTGTTTTTGAGAGGATTCATCCCTTTGACTTCAGAGGTCCTTAGCACAGATATCTACATACAAAAAATGTTGCTACTGTCTTTGTAATCGGTGGAAAGAAATAGCATCTCCAGTGTATGAGTAGTCAAGCAGCCACCTGAATCAACCAAACAGAGTACAGTTGGAAGAAGAGTTGGAAGAATAGTTACTCTATAAACGTCAGTCTAGGTTTTTGTATTTTCTGCCAAAAGTGTTAGTTCTCTCTGGACAGAGGTTTATTATTTGGGCTTTGTGTGTATGTGCTGGGATAATTACCAAAATCTAGTCTATTGCCATTACATGCCCCAAAACAATAAAGTGAACATTTATTTTGATAAAGGAGATCTAAAAGTTAGACATCTAGTTTGCTAGATATAGTTGGGAGGAGAAACCTCTTCCTCTTACCATAAAATAGATATCTAGGTAGCTGGAATGAATTGCTTTCTGAATGTGCCCATTTGTCACACAAAAGAAGTCTGTAGGTGTTTTGTATCAATAAATATTATAAAATTAGATGAATAATTTCCAGCTGCATTGAGATTAGAAGAATGAACATTTCGAAGAACTTAATGATATTTAAGGTGGCAACGGAAATTTTGTTTGCCTTCAGCCTTCTGGCTTCTCAATGCTTACATGATTACAGTTTCCAACAGGTGGATTTGGAGTTGGAATATCAAGAACTCTGTCAATTCTGTTGTTCTTGTCATTTTTATTGTTATTAAGAATGACTAATGGTAATATTATTATTACTATGCATATCATTGTTATTTTCTGCCATTAAGAGCATAAATAACATACTAACTTCCCCAAGTCAGTCAGTCTAAAGGCAAACACAGGTGTTCTGGATTATTTTTAAGAATGTGTGTATACTACAAATAATCAAATATGTTCAATAAAAGAAATCATTCTTTACTGATGAAAAACTGCTAACTTAGGGAATGAACTGAAAAACAGATAAAAAATATGAGCCTGCTTTTTATCTTTATTTCTTATATTCTTTACTTTTTGTCTAGACTTTAGAGTATTTTTCTTGTAATAATTATTAAATCAGAACATTTATTTAGATATACTAAATATAACAAAAATAAAATGAGAATGAGCTTTGCATGCTCAAATGCTAATTCTCAAACTTATGCCAAGATTTTATTTTCTTCTTAACAATAAAATAAATGTATATTTTTATGGATAGCATGTCTACAACATTTATCAGTACAGGAAGATCCTTATTTGGATGACTACAGTCAGTATGTACCAAAATCAATATGCTTTCTTTTCAGTAGTTCCACAACGTTAGTGCAGAATTTTTAAATTATCTTTTATTTTCGGTAGAAGAGTAATTCCATAGCTGAAATGTTCCTTACCAAATCCATTTTTTTGCCAATAAGTTTAGAGCAACTGAAAATTGCAGTGTACAAGAGAAGTTCTACTGCTTACTTAGCAACAGAAAGTGAACAACCTATTATGATTTAACATGTAGAATGAATCTCTATGCATCTGTGGCAAATACAGAGTTGGCTGCCTCAAGGGTTTGGCATTTTTAGATAAAAAAGAATCAATGTCATTATACAGAGTCTCTCTGGAGCATCATAATTATTCTGCATGCATACAATATTTATTTAAAACTTAAAATTAAACTTCAAGAGGTGGTCATTTGAAAGCTGGTAGTCAGTGAACAGATCCTGTCTTCATAAAAAAGAGAATATTTCTTCTAAAAGTTAAGAAGTAGATCAAAACGGTCTTTCCAGTAACTGACACTTTAGTCATACAGATGCTTTTTATGTGTCAGATTTATTAATAAAGAAGGTCCATGGGAACGAACAGAAGAAAATCTTGAGGATGTGACTGTCAGTTTTTGATATGTCAGGTATAATTTTGTAACTGTGATTTTTGGATAGCAGTACACACACAGTATTGTACTGATGTTTGTGTACTTCTTTGTACTCTTCATTTGCGATGACTGAGAAAGAAGATAAGGCGGAGATGTTTTGATACAGGATTGAAACTTGAAACTACGGTCCTTCAATTTGAACAGCATTCCTTTTTCATCTTTCTTTTCATGTTATCTTTTTAACTTTTACCACTGATGTAAAGAAAAAAGAAAATTTGAAAAGATGCCAGGTGTTGGTTCTTATCTAGGTGAAAGATCACAGGAATGGAGAATAAAATATAGTTTTAGTTTGTCACAGTGACAGAATTATGAGGCAGATCAAATAGCTGTCAACAACAAATGTTTGTCCTCCTACAACCAACATAGAATAATTTAAACTGTGACATCTCTTCCTATTTCTCACAGAACATATGCACATTATTATAATTAGCTGAAAGTGAAAGATACTACTGCTGCTATTCTGAAAAAATATCATTTGCTGTGGCTACTCTTTGTGTAAATTGGTGGTGATTTCAAGTTACCAAATTGCACAAAGCAAAAAAGAATGTATGAGATGTATTATGCTAGAAAGGGCAAAAGTTTAAAGTATGTATTTTCAGAAAAAAATTATCAGTCTTGAATTCAATTTGTTTTGATTGGAAAAGTGGTTACAATCCTTTTACTCATAGATTTATTGAGAGAATTTGAAGATGATACTCCTCAGGCTTCTGAAATTAGGCATCTGCTTAAGTAATTTTTTTTTTTCCCAAGCCACAATAGAGGCAAAAGCTTGCAACCAGAGAAGCCTGGTGACCTGAAACTCACTCCTTGATCTTTAAGGAAGAACAGCATGAGAGCTGTTCTTCTCATTGCCCAATAGATTATTATAATTAATATTGCATGAAGTGAAATTGTTCATTGTGGTACATCCAAATTGATACTTTTTTTCATCTTCCTTATAAACTAATTCGTATTTTTTTTTCATGTACCTTGCACAGAAATTTTGCCATTCTTCCGGACAATTTAGCTTATGAGAATTTCTTTTCTATAAAAGATAATAAATGTATTTTAGAGTTGACTTTTTTCAATTTTGTTCGTTCCTAAGGCTCTTCTTGCTTAACCCTTAAACTCTCTCCCGTTCTCCATATGGTGCTGGTTCAAACACATCTACTTTTGTAAACATCAGTCAGAGCCCGGCTGCCCCGTCTACTTAAGAAAAGTCAAAGTTCATTCCTTCATTTGTTCCTTCCTTCCTTTCTTGTGAGATACAGCAGTCTATTAATTCACTTCAGCCTCCTGACATACGAGGTATTCTTTTCCTTTCATCTGGCTCTATCAGCTAAACATAGATAAACAAACAGAATATCTTGGAAATTTCCTAAAATTACATCGGACCACCGCCACATCTCCTCAAAACTGCCTATTTTTACAGGAGCTGATCCTTCAAGGTACTGAGGATTAAGTTTGAATGCAGACAACTGTTCTTCGAGAATGCCTCTACAAAACCGGCAGGGATGCTTAGAGCATTGCCAACTGGCAAGGGAGCATCATGGGCTCCCACACAGACTGCAGAAGTGATACAACAATTATTAACTCATGTGATCAAGCTGCAATTAGAAACTTGCAACATTTATAATGTAATGAAGCAGGGATTCACCCTTTGCACCTATGCAGGATGTTCCCCATATGCTCAGTGCTTCCTGCTTTCCCCTAGACTTCCAAGGAGAACTTGCCATTCAGCAGAGGAATCCTCTGGGCTTGGCTGCCTTTTTTTTCCAGGCCTCCACACTAAGGAAATGCAGACCAAAAAAACAGCTCTGTGCTTTCCTCTGGTGAGAGCTTTTATTCATTCTTGAATGCCGACTACCACATTTTCCCATTTTTAGGAGCTTAAATGCCTTTTCCGTTTTAGCTCTGCTCCATTTCAAGATTATTTACAGTCTCTGGCCGTGGTGGAGATGAGTGAGTAAGGAAGTGCCCGCTTTGTGTCGTCGCATGCAGAATGAGTTTCTTTTGGCTTTGAGAGAAGCACAGCCCCTTCAGTTCTGGTCCTCTACTTGTTCCCTCTTCCTTTAGCTACTTAAATTTTTTTCCTGGCTGGCTGAGATGGGCTTTGCAGACTGCTGAGGAGTGAGGATGAGGATTTGAAGCTATAGGTGTGCCTACCTTTGTGCATCTGCTGGAAGAATCTGAGGCTATAGCAGCCTCTTGTGATTTCCTTCAGTGCTTGTAATTGGCACCATCTCCTCTGATCTACAAGAGCGATTGGGAGGATTGCACACTGCAATCTTCAGAAGCATCTGTTTACATGCAAAAGGCTTAGAAGTTAAGAAACTGATATCCCTGAAGGGGAAGGAAGACTCTTCAGGGATCAGACTTGTCTCTCAGGACAGATTAGGTGCCCAAATTAACTTTACATCTCCCATCAATCCCCATGCAAACAAAAATAATTCAAGGTGAGAAAAACTGGAAAAAAACAATAACTAAAGATCTATCTCAGAACAATTTTCTAAGAGCTACTCTCTGTTTCAGGGTATATTAATTTCTTACTTGAACGGCAATGCTGGCCTGCTACTCAAATAAAACCAGAATTGCTTGCTGTAATTGAAACTTAGTCCTTAGGATAGAGAGGGGTGTGTGTGTGTGTGTAGAGCTGCCGCTTGCCTGACATCCCTGCCAGTCAGCAGCCACACGTAGCAGCCTGTCCTCCTTTGTGCCAATCTGGTGGTGAGTGGTGCAGAAACATTTTAATTAATGTTGAACTTCTTAAAGTTGAAGTGAAAACAATTACAGCTCAATTTTACTTTGCCTTCTCACTTTCATCACTTACATTCACTCTTCCTCCTCCCTCTCCATTAGAGGGCTTCATTTCACAGACTGTGAATTATAATCTAATTATTATATTTTAAAAGGCAGACAAGGTATTGTTTCTTCATCCTTTAGTTAAAAAGCTCTAAAATGACAAAGGAAAAACTCTTTCCTTCTTGAGTGCCAGGAGAACATAGTCACTCCCACCACAGACATCTCGTTCTTTCCCATCTATGACTTCTTTTTTCTTTTTTTTTGTCTTTTTTTTACAGAAGGGATCACATCTTTCCCTTAACAACTATTTGCACACCAGATTCAAAGAAAGTTCACAGCACACATCACATGTACATTGGATATGTAAGTGAAGTGATCTGTAGCTCAGCTAATTAGACCTAAATTCTTGATTTACTATTTATAAAACAAAATTGATTATTACTTCATCAACAACATTTAAAGCATCATTAAGAGAGGTCTGCTCCAGCAGCCTCAGGTTAAATTTTTTAACAAGCACTTTAGTTGCTAATCTGTGTTATTGCCAACATATGTAAACTTCCTAATGCTAATTGCATTCAGCTGTGAATCAAACAATGTCTAATTCTCTTCAGGATTAATTATGCACATGTGCTGCCTGCATTCCTAAACATGGTTCTCATAAATAATAAGAGATATATCTAGGCAGATGGGATTTTTCCAACTAAATGACCTGTTTATCATGAATAAAACAATTGACATATAGTAGACTTCTAATGCAAAGTCACCATAACATTCACATGTTTTTTAATCATAAATAATTACTGCAACAGTTGTTTGTGTGAACATGTCTTTGTAGAGCCAAGCACTAAAGAGCATGTCCTTTGGTGAGTAGTCACCTTTGTGTGCACCTTTCTTCTCCCTTTTTTACCTTTTTTTAATTATTTTTTTGAAGGTCCATGAGAGTATTTTATATCATGTGTTTGATAGATGAACTATCAGTTTCCAAAACTGCACAAATTTTGTATGCCCTGGGGAAATCTGGTTTAAGTAGAGTGCAAGAAAAATTCCTAAATTGTTATTTTATTTATTTCAGGAAGAAATGAATTTGCTCATCCAAGAGCCAATTTTGGAAGTATCTTTCTTTAGCCTTTTTTTTTTTTTTTTTTTTTAGTATGAAAGGGCTGATAATTAATTTAACTAGTAAAATTAACTTGAAAAATAACTTAAAATGCTGAGGGCATGGCAGGTAGAAATATGTTTTTTAAAATTGCACCAGAGAGTAACAAAAGAAATTTTCCTGTGGAAAATGAGGAGACAAATGAAGATTTTCTATCATTCCTTTCAATGAAGACATCCGAATGTAAAAAAACAACCTCAATGAGCACATACATAGCGTGTCTTTTCTCATATGGCAGAAACTTCCTAGTTTCTACTGGAAAAGTTTTGCATTAAAAATGAGCAAAAATGACAAGATCTTGATATTAGTAGTGGTTTAAAAATTACATTGTTATGCAATAATGGAATCTAATTATATGTTATTGCACTCATTATTTTCAATGTTACTATGACATGTCTTAATTTGCCTTGACTTCTTTGATCAATTTGCATTTGGGTCTGAATCCGTATCATTTCTTTTCTTCTAAAATAAAAATTGGAATAAGGATAACAATTAAGAAAAGTAATGGAGTAGATGTCTGAAATCTTTCAGCTTCAGAACAGGTGGAACACACTTAGCTCCTGCCAATACACCCTTAAGTCATTTTCCAGGTGCTAGTTAACCTGATAAAGTGCTTGAGCACTTACGGCTCATTTAGTTCTTTATTTTTCTGTTGAGTCAACTAAGAGAGTTGTAGAGTTGTAAATTGGTATAGTTTATAGGGTTTTTTGTTTGTTTGTTTGCTTGCTTGTTTGATTTTGGTAAGGACATCTGTCCACTAGTGATTATACCAAGACCACCAGCTGATTTCATAAGGCCATCAAAACCCCAGTTCATCCTCACTGCTGACCTTTATTGAATTTGAACTGGTGACTTACAGATGAGAGGCTCTGCTTTCTATTACTTGCTCACTGAGTCACCCTGCCCCTTGCTCAGTTTAGGCAAGATAACACTTGATGAAGCTGTGGCTTGTTTGTGTTTAAGCAGACAGTTAAGATGTGACAAAAAGCTAGTAATCTGGAAAGCATATTTTAAATAGCTTGAACAGCTTTGTTACAAAAAGAGGCATTTTATGTTCTTTGAAATCAGATAATTTCTGATAACAGCATGTGGCTGAAAGAATAAAAACAACTGAAGAGCTGAGGGAACTGTAGCATCCAGCTATCAGCTGTACAGATGGAAAAAAGAATATGTGTGTTGAACAGTGTCAGGTGCTGTACTAGAGCGTGTGAGACACATGGGTAAGACTCTACCACCAGATGATAGCATCCTTTCTTTTTTTTTTTTTGAGTGTTTGTGTGTGTGCGTGAAGCCTGCCTGCTATGCTCATTTAAGGCAGCTGAAAACAGATCAGATTCTCAGTTACAGAAGACGAATGCCTTTCAAGACATGAAAGAAATCCTAGAGTCTGTGTTTAAACCAGATTTGAACTTTCAAATAAAGGTGGGTTTCATTGCCCTTGCTGAAATTTTACTGGAGACAAGAATGAAGCAAGCTGTGTTCAGCCAGTTCTGCAGCTAAGGAAACAGCACATCTGGAAGGAACTGGGCCTCTGGCGAGACAGCCATTTCACCAACTCACCGCTGGGTTGTTCCATAGCCTGCTGCCCCTGCCACTTCTCCGAGACAGGTTCCTCAAGGCCTCTGCTCTCATCTCATGTGGGAAAACTTGTCCTCAAACAGAATGGATCACATCTCCTTGAGCACAGGTATGTATGGAAATATAGACAAGAAGAAAAATATACAATATTGGGGGTGGGAAGTACCATGTCATTTATTAGGCAGTACTAGGACCTATGCAGCTTTCCATCTCCATCCTGAAAACAGGGGAAAAAAAATGAAATGAGTGAGAAAGGAAGAACATCTTCATTATCACTGTTCTACAGATTGGAGTGTAAGTATTTGTGGATTTTAGAACTATCATTTCATGGTGGTAAAGAACAGCATACATGTAAAAGTTGTGTAAATATAGTCAAGTAAATAGACAACATTTGTAATGAATTTTGCTAAGTGCTCTTATTCTTTGAAGGCCATACTCTAGTGAAGGAAATCAGCTCAAAGTCATGGCCATTATTCCAGCCAACATATTTTCCAAAGAGTCCAATTGCTGGTTAAGCACCTAAAAGGAGGGAATCTTCTAATCACCCCGTGAGCTGGGTATTGCACGTCACACACATCACTGCACAATCCTGGAGAATACAAACTAAACTCCTTTAGGGTGAAATTAAACAGGATTATGTTCTCCAAAAGAATACTGAAAGCACACCAACTGAAGATAAGCATCAAGTCTTTGGACCACACAAGAACTAGTCTAAATTAAACTCCATTGAAGTGAATAGTGTGGTCATTCAGTCCTAGACCCCAGCTATTTTATTCTTCAGAACTGCTCCTAGGTTACTATACCAACCTATACAGATACAGAACTCCGAAGACCATAACATGTTTTCACTGAAGGGTAAACTTCTCCAAAAATCTAAACATAAGAGGGAGAAAAGCAGATCACTGACATTATGAATCTTCCACGTGGATAAGCATAGAAATCTCAAAGAAAATTCTACTGCTTTTTGAAAATAAATGACATTGTAGACAAAAGAGTTCAAGGCAGCTTTTTGTATAAGAAGAATATTGGATTTTTTTTTTTTTATCAGAGAAGCATATAATTGTACTTCTATGTGAGCATGCAAGAGAGAGAAAGATACTGTATAGAAATGAAAGAACTTGAGAAAACATACCCTTATATTATGCCTTTCCTGCTAGACAAAACAAGACTGGGAGAAAATTTAAGCTCTGGACTTCTGATTCTGGGTTCTACTGAGCTGTCATGGGGCAACCCATGTTCACCACTGCTCCCTAGGACATCTGGCTAGAGGCCTTTCCCATAGGCAGGAGAGGTCAGGCTGCTGTTCTCTCCATAGTCCTCCACCAGGTACTGCAGTAGATTTTTATGCTCTCCAAACACTCCTACACGCATTCACATCACACTCCACAGAAGGTAACATGCCCCAGTTCTCATGCTGTGACTGCTATGTGGATGGGCTGCATGGAGGTTTTCAGGTAATCTAAATTAGAAAACATACAAAGTATAATAACTCCTAAGGTCATAAAAGCAATGTATGAAGTTCAGTGGAAACACAGGCCATCTTCACTTTCACTGAGATTCCACTGAGGATTTATCCCCTGCATCGCTTTTATTACAAACATCCTCTGTTTTATCAAGTGTCATAAGTAAGCCAGAACTAAGAAAGAAATAGACTTTCAAGTCTTGTAAAATTTACATTATAGGGCTCCTAGAAAGGCATTTTCACATTTATGTGGCTCCATTTCATTGTTATTGTTGTCAATAATGAACATATTATATAATTTTTTTATTTCTTCACTGATGATAAAAGACATGGTATTTATAGAGGAATCTCTGCATGGAGGAAGGGACTTGAATTAATTTATTGGGAATGCTTTCTGAGCAAATGAGGAGGGAAGAACATCTGTTTCTAAATTTTCTTTTGCCTTTTGTTATAAAACATGTTTTGAAGAACTTCGTGGGGTTCTGAAAGTTGGGGAGTTTTCATCAAGAAAATTTTGTGCAGTCCAAAAATTATTTGTGTAGTCCTAGTCTTTCTTACTTACGTGCATAAGATAAAAGATAGTAATATGCCTCTTGGTTACAACTTTGACCTTTCATAATTTTGTGAATGTGATGCAAATTTTTTGTTTTCCTTTCTGGTAAAACAAGTGGAAGTCTTTTTGCACAGGGCAATTAAAATAAGTGCCAGGTACTTCAGCTATCTTACAAGAATATTTCATAATTCTTTTTTTTATACCTACTTCTTTTTCAATGTAGGAGAAACTTTCCAATATCCACATGCAAGAAATTCCCTTCCATATATAGGTAAAGAACTTGCTTTCATGAACCTTTATAATTTTCTGATAGGATGTATTAAGATATACTTTGTGGGAATACCTTGTGAACCCATGTTTGAAATTTTGGACTTTTACGTAAAGAATATCTCACAGTTCTTAACAGAATCTGAATCTAGCAGTATTTCCATTTAAATTCCATATGAAATGTTTTAGTATGTGATTTTCTGTAAAAGATCAGTAGCTTTTGAGAAGGAGTATATCGTACTTCCAGCCATCACACTCTGGCCTGCTCCATAGACATGCTGAAGCACCCTGCATTTACAAGTCCTCAATGACATTCTCTCAATTGCTTCTGTGAAACTGTTTGGGTGACACATCTAAACTGATTAGGTCACCATTATAAACACTAACATACTTGAGGGTTCGAAAAGGGTAATAGCAGGGCCCCTCTGGATTCTAATGACAAAAGACGCATAGTAAAAGATAATGTTGCTTGCAATATTTTTTTTTTTTTTTTTGGTGCAGCTGAGGGTTTTCTAACAATTAATTTCCCACTAACACTGCTCTTACATGAGTTGCACTTGTTAGTTTACTGATCAGCCAAAGAAAAGTTAAAAAACATATTATTTTGAGAGTGAGGGGATGGGGATGAAGGTTTTATTATGGCTACAGCATCACTCGTGATGATGGAGAAAGTTGTGTCTTTCTATCTTTCCTTTTTGTCGGTATCCCACTGCAGTTGCATCCAATGATCTGATTGTTGTTTTATGAAAAGCAAATATATTAATATTCAGATAATTTGATTTATTTGGGGTACATAATTTAGTATAATCCCAGCTTGCCATTAGAATTATTAAAAATTAACACTTATCTGTTGAGCACTATGACAAAGCCTTTTATCATTTTTTAGGAAATTAATGATAACTTGTATGAACAGTTTTTGGGGGAATGCCCTAAATTGCTCTGTTGAGAATATTGAGAGTTTGAGCCTCCTGATTACCTGTTGAAGGAGATGCCACTACAAAACTCTGAACTGGCTGAAAGATCAGTGTTGTGTTTGCTCCCATCAGAAGCTGGTTATTACTGGAGAAACTGATGGTCCAGCTGGTTGGCCGAGTTAACAGAATTCACACAAGTGAGATTGCTGGAGAGGGTTTTGACTGGGATTACATGTCGGCTGAGCTCAAGGAATATGGTAAGGTCTGCTCTGTTCAAACAGCTTCTATTACTCTCAAACAGCTTCTATTAATCTATTAAAAAAACAAGAGAATGTTTAAAAGAATGACTGAAGCATCTCAGGAGAAGGTCAACAGATGATTGCAGTAGCCACATGTTTTTTGGTAGACAGATGTCTAAATGCTGAGCTTTTCCCTTACACTTCGTTATATAATTAGCACATTGTTCCATTAATGATCTGTGTTATCTTTATATTTTTACTATTGTAACTATCATTTAATTGTAATATTCATGGAATCATCATTTTAGTAAGCAATTTATAGCAAAGAAGAAGTTATTTGGCAAATACTATCCCTTCCTCAAACAAGCTCAAGACAGACTAATTACTACAGCTAGGGAATGGGTGGACAGGGCTGCCACCCCAGGCTGGAAGTGGGATGGAAACACAAGCTAGAACCTGTGATTAAGCAAGATCAGGGTCATGAGTGGGAAGGAGCCTTAACAATCCAGTCTAGGGGTAAAGTGCCAGATGCAGAAGCATCTGTATATCTCAAGCCCAAGAGGCAAGGCAGATGCCCAACACAGGTCTGGGAAAGGTTGGGGTGCCAAGGATTTTACCCATGCAAGTGAGGGGACAGAAATAGGAGCAGGCAGTGCTGACTGCCTGGGGACAGATATTAGGGCAAATATAACCAGAAAGTGAACTAAGAACCACAGACTGCAGTGCAGCAGACAGGAAACCGGGTTAGGAATAAAGGAGCAAAAGAAGACTTAGGGACAATCTGCAAATTGTAGACAGTCTTTTCTACAGTCCTTTGAGGTAGGGGCAGGATCCAAATATAAATGCCTGCTTCTGCCCCTTTTATAACCAGCAGAGAAAAATATATACCTGAAGGGTGTTATTCATCTCTTCCTAAAGCAGATGTTAAAAGTAAGACTGATGAATTGCACACTAGAAATGTCTATTCCTCTCCATTAATTATGAAGAGGGCCTATAGTAATGAGCTCAGATATATGCTTTTGTTACAAATGTCTAATGTTGTATGAGATGAGTCCTGCAGCCTCAGGTGTCCTAGTCATTCCACTATACCATAGCTCTGCCCTTTTCAGTTAAGACCCTGATCCATCAAGCAGTTAAATATATAAGTAGATTTTTCTGAGAATGAATGTGATTAAATGTTCTGGAGGATTAGAGAGAAGTTGCAGTTGAGTAAATGATTCAGTGTGAGATGTGAATCTTGAATTAGTGACTTAGTTTATATTCTAGAAGTCTGCCTTGGTTTTGTAAGACTCCCCTGTACTTCTTCAAGCTGCATCCATTCCCTCAAGAAACATACACTGCATCAATACACTAGTGCAAAGGCACAGTCTGCTTCCCAGTAGTGTTTCAGCAATTTTCAGTCACTCACATGGTTGGAAAAGCAGTCACCAAGGGGCTGGAAGAGTGGCCAAAGGAAATTCATTTCTGATTTTCAGTGAATATGCAGGTGTACTTTGTGATTTCCCCCTAGTTCCATCAGAAACAGCTATGAAGTAGGTTAATCAGAGTGTTGTAATGCGTAAGATCTTAGCTTGATGGGATGCTGTTGGAAGATAAAGCAGCTGTCACCTAGAAGTCAGGAAAACACAGACTGGGTTGAAAATATGGTGTTCACATATTCCTACTGTAGAGTATCAGGCACACAATTTATCACATTATCTTGGCAAGAGATGTCATCTATTTTGGCTTTGGCAGGGATTTAATGTGGTCTTCTCAACAACTTTGTACCCAAACTAGGACTTTGCAGGTTAGATAAATGGAATAAGAGGTGGTTAAAAAGCTGGTTGGATTACTGGGATGATGGGGCTAATGGTTCATACTCTGCTTTGGGGACTGACTGCTAGTGGGTTCCTCAGGGGTCTGGGGCCTCTGTTGTCTGAATTCAGTGTTGGCCCATTTCTGAGCAGGAGGTTGGACTAGAGACCTCCTGGCATCTCTTCCACCTTGGACAATTCCGTGATAAATGATCTTCTGCTGATTATGAATGTGGATGCAAAAAATCTACTATTTAAATGGAAAAGGAAATAGGTTCAATCCAGTGTTAGGGAGAGACCTTTGGCCTTTAACTGGATTATAAAAAAGGAACACGGGGCACACGAAGGACTATACAGTCCTAGAATTGAATCTGAATGGGTTAAGTCGCAGGATCAGAACAAAACAGCAAATCTTTCATTAAAAAGTGTTCACCATCAGATTGTCTAGGTTTGATATTTCAGGGTCTCAGGTGACGCTAACCTAGCCTTATTTTTTGAGTATCTTTTAGTATTTTGCTAATTTGTTTTTTTCATGTAAACGGCAGAATGTTGAATAAATGTTGCTTTAAACATGGCTCAATTGGACTGCAGGACTTTGTGAAAATTTTATTGGAAAATGTAAAACCACACTTAATCTAGCTCTGTGAGTAAAGAAAACAATAATTCATAATTTCACACTGTAAATATGTTTTTTTTGGCCATCAAATTTATACACACCTCTGCAATGTAATGTGTCATGGTAACATAATAAATATTCATATTACTTTGATGTTTTAATGTTCTGTTTGAGGTATACAGCACCTTTTAAAATTTTATTTATAACTGGAATACAACATATAAACAATGTAAAGCTTTCAAAGTTGGATTCATTACAGGTATTAAAATGCACTTGTAATTATACCTTTCACCGTCCATTTGAAGTGACTTGGTTTTTGGCATTTTTTGGTTGGAAAGTTTCCTGATCAGTTCATGGGACATTTTCAGCTATAGCAGTCCTGGTATGTAGCAAGTTTTATGTAGAAACAGACCCATAATGCTTATGGAAATACTGGAATGGAGTACGATGAAAATTAATATTCTGCTTTTTCCCTGTAGACCTCTTGAATCAGAGGGTGTATATTATTTTTACAGAAACTTGATATGAACCTATATATATTAAATATCACATTCACTTTATTTCCAGTATGTTTTAGCACAATGCCAACATCTTCCACACAATACAATATTTATTTTATGCCAAGTGTAGTTTTGATAATTTACATTTTTAGTACACTATGTGTATTTAAAATATCCATACTGCAGAAAGAGACATGCTATATAGTATTTTTCTTTTTTCTGTTAAAAATATAATAACCTCAATAAACTCCTGGCAAGATGGTCTGCTTTTTCACCCTTTAAATTAGTTTTGTATTATGGACTTTGTATTGCCTAAATATATTAAAAAGGATTTTAAAGTGCACTGCTCAGGTTTAATTTTGTTTCCAGTGAAGTCAAAAGTAAAAATTTGACTCAGGTATATTGCTTATGCTTGGCAAAAAAAAAAAAAAAAAAAAAAAAGGTAAGTGAATACTAATTTCTACTGGTTTCATTACAGTAGCACATCAAGGTCACACCTGAATCTAGACCTCCGTTTTGATGCTCTTTCTACCAGGACCTGGAAAGGATGAGTCCTGCGTGAGAGGGCTCACTGCACAGGGAGAGGACACAGGCAGGGCAGTGGCAGAAAGTTGCACACTGTGGGCTTCGATCCCACCATGGAATTCAAAGCTGATTCATAGCACAATGTTTGCAATGCCAAATAAATTATTTGCAGAATATCACTAGTATCTTTATGCTATCCACAGGTTCAAGAGAAGACATAAAAATCTCTTAAAAGACCTATTACTTAGCTTCTCCAAGCGTAATAGAGCTTTATGGTCTTCTACCTTAGGTCTCTGTGTTCATCTCAGTGTTTGAATCATAGTACCAGAAACAAGTCAGCATGCTTTTGGGAAGGGGAAATATCCTTTCTTTCCTGCTAGCTTTGTAAGCATGTGAAATACAGCTTCTCACAACCCGTGTATGCAGCAGAAACAAATGGCGGCTGTCCCAAGCTAATGACACTTTCTCTTTACAAGGGCTAAAGTAACAGAACTAATAAAATCAACAAGATTGAAGGAATAGCAACAGTAGGATAAAAATTGAGAAAAATTTCTTTGTTTTTAATGGCTTTTTGGTGATATCTAGATTTTTGGAATATAAATTATGGGCTTCAGGATGACAAAAATACACAATGAAATCACAAATGATTTGATCTTTAGGAAAAAACAAAATTTTGTTATTCTGTAGATACAGTGCCTCACAGAGTGGCTGCAATGTTCCAAGGTAAGTGCTCACTGCCAATTAAAATAACTCTTGCATTATATTTTTGTTTGTTTGTTTGTTTCTTTTTTAGCATTTTTATAATTCAGCTGTTATCAGTTTGCTTCACCTCAGCTATTTAGTCTGTGCCTATGATTATATATAATTTTCTCTTTTTACACATCGCTACCTAATTGTGGTGACTCTGTGCAGACTAGATTTTCCTCTACCCTTTAACGGTCTCATAAAAGGTCCTTTTTACTCAGCATTTCACAAACCACTTACTCTGTTATGATGTTTTTCTAAAAATAAAATTAGTTTCTTAAATTATATATAAGATTTCAGCCTCTTCTGCATTTCGTCTCATCTTCCCACCCTATTGATTTCTAGAATGTATAACTTCAGGATCTTGTTTCTGATAACATCTTGCAGATCTCTCAATAAATCATAAAGGGAATTTAGATATTTTTTCACCACTGGTTCACAGGTTGTAGCTTTTGTCATCACCACTAAGACAAACTTTGGAAAGTGATCATCTAACTAAAATATCTGAGTTGCTACCATTTCACAGCAGCCATGTCCTGAAAGGTAGCCATGAAAAAATGGGAAATGGGAATTGTCTGGTCAAGCCTGGAATTTTAGATCTGAAACCTTCAAGTGTGCATTCTTGTTATTCCAGTGTAATATGGAGAAGGTGTTTTGGAGAAGCAATTAACACCTCCTGCCATACTTTCAGTAGAAAACACCACCGTCCAAGTTCTCTGCTTCTTCTGTCAACAGAATGTTTCTTGGAAGAGCATGTAGTCAAAGCAAGCTGAAAGAAAACTGGAAAGAAATATAGCAGTATAATTTTTGACTCCTTTCATTCTGGCAGAAGTCCTTCTTTGTAATAGAATGATGTTACAGCATCAAAAATAATTGCTTTATATGCATTCAATAAGCATCTCAGCCTGAAAGATTCATTGGTAATTTTGTTTTGTTTTAAAAATGTAATCTATCTAAAAGAAATAATAAAAAAGAGTTGACACTGATCATTCATGAATAATCCATATATCTCAATATCCAAGTGGCTAACACATATATCAGCAGCCTTATCTTCGACCTTTTCCTGAAGTCTGAGGAACTCCCACATTCCTATCATTTCTCTGGAGTTACTTTTACTCTTTTCTTTTTGATTTAATCATTTTTTTATATGTCAATCAAATAGTTTATCTATGATGCCACACATATGAACTTCACTACAGCTCCTTTATAGGGTGCCTTGTTTTTTTTTGTTTTTATTTTCATATTATTTTGTTTTTCTTTTGCCTTTTGGTAACAAGCATAGGAAATTTCTGTTGAAATCCAAGTAGTCCTGTTCTCTATTATGTGTCTGGTATGTCTGATTTGTTATTTCAAAGACAACTTCAAAGCAAACATCATGCAGTGCAGATTACTCTCTTTTTACTTTGTGGGCTGTTGTCATACAGAAAGAGAAAAAAATGCCAAAATAGGGGAAAGTGGGGATTCATTTGGAATATTTCCTTTTTCATCACAGCCCCAGCACCACCAAGCTAGGCTACATTCCATATCCACCAGCATTCCTGCTGATTCTTTTGAACAAATGGGAATTCCAGGCAGAAGCAAATCATTTCCATATTGTCAGCGATGGAACAAATAATTCCATCAGATTTTATTTTTATTTGTGAGTTTAAAAGTGATTGTTGTTGTCGGTTTTAATCTACTTGAAGATGAATTTACTCTAGAACTGTTATATGAATCCCAGTTCTGAACTCCTTAACTCATATTTAATTTGAAAATATCATCTACAGATAATTAAATTTTGTTTTGAGTTCTTTGGAAATAAACTTCTTGTTATTGATGATGTCATTAGCGCCAGGAGATATGCATTTCCTGTGAAGGGCTGTAATAACCCACTGGGATTTTCTTCTTTTTTTGCAGTCCCTGCCTGATAAATTAATAATTCAGATAATTTGTTTATAAACTAGGCTGTAGGGGGACATTGCTGAACACTACAAATAAGTTTTTGATGTAGTTATAAAATTATTTCCTATGCGATTTATCATTTCTTAAACCAGATACTGTTGATGAATATTCAACAACGACATAAAGCACAGAAAAACTTTTCTAATCAGCACTAATACCGAAGCATGAATATTCTAATCAGCATAACCAGTGCATGGTGTGGGAACCTATAGGGCTGGTACGTTTCTCAGATTAGGGAGTGTTAATGGATGGAGAAAAGATGGACACTAACAGCCAAAGCCCTCATAATATTTTAGCACTTTTCTGTGTCGGGAACAAAATCAAGCCACAGGGAAACAAACTGTAGGGCACAGGCTACCATCCACAAAGGCCCTGGTGCCCTTCCAATAACAGACTTGTGCTAGTCTCTGTTTCAGTTGGCTTTCGACCCAAACAAACCAGCTTCTTCATAATTAGTGGCTTTACAGTTTAACAAAATGGTGTTTAGTGTGGGGCTGCTCTGTGGATTTAAATACATGATCCAGCAATGAAATCCAGGTTGTTCATGGTTCTCTTGAACTATAACTCATCCACTCATGCACTTGTTTTCATGGACCATAATTATGCAATTAGTTTGATGTAATTTCACACTGCATTTTCTGTATTAGAAATAAGTGCTGATTTTGTCAGGCTATAAAGTGGCTCAGGCACACAGTGAACTGGGAGAGGGTACAAGAAACGTCTTTCTCTTTGCTTCACCTTAGTTACTAGATGGTGTTAAAGACTGGTCTTTCATACAGTCAATAGTTGAATAAAAGCAGGTCTATTTTGTTTTCAGATGGTTTTCCTTCAGCTGACATCAAAGGCTCCAGCAAAGGGACAATTTTAAGATACAGAGGCTTTGTTGCCTCTGTTCCCTGAGGAGCAAGGGTCTTTTTTTTGCCTATGGAGTGATGAAAGCAGGAATGTAGAGATTAGAACTCTGCAGATTAAGCTGTCTGTCCCAGCCCATTGCTGGAGATGCCTCTTCCACTCTAGGTATGCAGAATGGAAAGCATATCCATGCTCCAAGAGCTGTTTTTCACAGTCAGGTGCCTATGTGTTTTTACCCTCAGGTGATCCTTAAGGTGGGTTTGTGCTGATATTGAACTGTAGATTGAACCATGGACACACTACTCGTTCAGCCACTAACAGCAGTGACAAAACATCCTGCAAGAGAGTGCTGGGGTAGACAACGAAGGAGAAGAAAAAGCCTTTATCAGGGCTGGTTTGTCAGAACTCTTCTGTGTTACAAAGAAAATCCTGTATAACACCTCTTATACATCTAACCTCTAACAGCAGATTATGGTCCTTTCTTACCTAGCACAATCTTTTGCTGCATTACTTATATTTTTACGATATTGCAAAAGACACATCACACAGTACACCATAAACTACACCTGCTGAAGGCCATTCAGAGTTTGGGCACATCTAATATAAGCAGGCACAACTCAATTAAAGTCACGCTTGCTTACACCTGTAGTGAATTTGATACTGGGTGTGTGCATCGACTTGTGCTAAATATGTTGTCTGAAATGATTAAGCACCAGCCCAGTCTGTAGCAAACCTCTGAAGCCTATTCAGATTAGGTGATTTATGATAATTTTCATTGCAATTGTTCTTCCTTGTGCTTGTCTGTAGTGTCTGGAAGACACTCACTCAGAATCTTTCTGGTTAATCCATGTTTCCTTAAAAGTGATATTAGCACTGCAGTGACAGCAGCTCACTAGAAATAACTACAGAAGCTTTTATACTAGCTCCTGAAAGCATGGGTGGCAGGACAGTTTCAGCAGCATGGATTTGAGCGTGCAGAAACTGCTGGAGGAGCAAATTACTCAAATGGTTAAACCGAGTGCCATGTGGCTGTTGATACATCCCCTTGAATAGACTTCAGGTTTACACTGGTGTTGCCTCTAGAGCAGCAGTTGCTGCACTGGCAGCAGTGTAGGCATCCTAGGAAGCAAGCAAATAAATTCAATTTTCAAATTCAAATTCAAATAAACTCTTAGCAAGTTCATCTTCTATTTTATCAACTCTTTGCCATACCCAGTTCAGAAATATTGGGGTTCACATTCAGTTACCTGGTCATTTTGTGAAAAAAAAAAAACAAAACTAATAATGAATAATAATGTTAAAACATTATTCACTTCTTATGTAGTCACATTGTCTGCTTATGAAATACTTATTGCAATACCATTTCAAGGGTAAGTCATGTTAAGAATGGTCAATAAACTGTATACGCTACTGCCTGCAAGAATGATACACTTTGTAATAAGGTCAGAAATATCACAACAAATTGGATAGACATTAAATTATTATTTAATCAGTAGCTTAATAAGACCTATTTAGTCCACAGATATACATAAAATAATAATAGCAGGAAAAAAAAAAGAATTGTTATCCCATTTACTCTCACTTGGATCACTTGGAAATAATTTCCAGACTTCATCAAAGTATCAGGAGTCCTATAGTATTTGTCTATCCTCAGCATTGATTATCCTGCCCATAAAAGTGGAGTTTATATATAGATATATACATATAGATGGATGGATGGATGGATGGATGGATGGGATGGATAGATAGATAGATAGATAGATAGATAGATAGATAGATAGATAGATATTAGAATGCAACAAACTTTGCAATAAAAACTTTTGGTACAGAGTGTTGATAATTCTTAGTGTGTGAGGTGAAAGAAAATTTTTTAAAAAAGAGTTTTTCAATCGTCTTTAAGATAGACTGAACACATTTTCTGCAGAGAAAACTCATAGCTAAGTGAGAGATGGGTAACTGGTTCGTGATTTATTCCTCAAAAAAAGAGACAACCACATGTGGCAGTCCTGTATTTCCAGGGGGCATATTTACCATGTTCATCTATCAACAATAATGGATGAGTGGTAGATCAGTGGTCCCTGCTCCTAAGGACGCAGCAGACAGTGGGCCTTAGGGGCAGCTGTTCAGGGCACAGATGTGCATGGTGTCCTCATCAGATTCCTCACCTGCTCTACTTGGGAAGCTCAAGGAGATAAAATCAACACTTGATAAAGCCTTTTTATTTCAGTTCCCCAAGACTTGTCCATCATATCAGATGATCAGATATATCTGGTATATCAGATATAATAAGCATCAAATTTTCAGACTTCTCGTGTTCTTCCATTCCATTCCATTCCATTCCATTCCATTCCATTCCATTCCATTCCTGTTTTTCTCTTTGTGTGTTTGTGTTTTTGAGGTTGACTCTGTAGGAGCTGCTTTTCTATAGCCTTCTGTTGCTAATAGTTTGACTGTTACTGACAGTTTGATTGTGCTGAACTTTTTTTTTACATTCTGTTTTAATATAAAATTGGATGTTTCAATAGCTGAATAACCATGTATTTACACCTTCATCTTGGAGTCATAGGAAGTAATGCACTTGATCACATTAGTGTTTTTTTGTTTGTTTGTTTGTTTGTTTGCATTTTATTGCCTGTTAAAAAAAATATGGAATTTTCAGTTTAGCATAGAGGTTTAGCACAGAGGATATGTCGATATTTGTCTGTGACTTCAGATTTAGAATATAATCAAACCATAGAAACCACAGTAAATAATTATGAGCAGCACTAGTAACATAATGTTGCTTACTGCAGCTGTTGAAGATTTGAAAAACTTTTTTTTCTTTTTTATTGGAAAGTAAAAACATTGGATCCCTCTTGTTTTATATTCAGGCAAACATCTTTCTTTTCCACATTTCTATAAGAATAGATCCATATGTAATAATGCTCTAATGTACTGAAAAACATAACCAGGCCTACTACCCTTTGGTTAATTATGCTTTCTCCATTTTATTCTTCAATGCTGAAGCTTCAATGCTTATATTCTGAGCACTAAGAGATGTAGTATAAAATACCTAGCCCTTCCAACACAATAAGCTTTTTGTGATGATCTCATTGTATTTTCTAGAAGGTATTTGTCCACCTCATAAAATCACCATGTAACTTAGCACAGTTGGCAGCTTCTCCTCAGCAGAAGTAAACTGTAATAGTAGGTCAAGGCTAGCATATATTGGCAAAGGTTTGTAAGTTTCTAATTCTTTTTCTGACTTTGCATTACTAGAAACGATGATTCCAGGGATCATATTTTCTGTTTATGACTGGTGCAATAAACTAAATAAAAAATATGTCCACTTGTTTAATAATTTAATTAATAATTTAATTAATAATTAATTAATAATTTAATATCTTAATAAAATATTGTAATCACTCAATAGCTGGTATTACACTGTGAAATGTTCTATGCTGTGCTCTCATGGCTATTTTGAGGATAGCCGGTATGAAAACTTCTTCTGTGAGCTGATACGTTCATGTTTTTTTCCTCCTCATGTCAACTTAAAATATATTATTATAGCTTCTGTCTTCTCTGCTCCTTCTAAACCTCAGTTCTCCTCAAGTGTTCTTCTTTACATATCATGAATCATCAGTGCTAGAATTGTGCTACTTAAAAAAAAAAATCTCTTTCATAGCTTGAGAGTCAGCTACATCTCAGGATTTGCTTTGCAATCAATGAGAAATATCAAACTAATTATTGAGTTGTAATTGTAACTTGATAACCATGACAAGAACAATCCATTTTACAAGTCCCAGATTGGCTTGTCTATCATCTCAAAATCACCTAAGGATAAGGGCCAGAGCCAGTTAATGGATGTATAAGTAACGAATATGGTTAATGAGACATATTACAAAACCAGAACTTTTCAAAATAATTAGCCAAAGGCTATTATTATCCAGTCGGAGTACACAGATTTTTTTTTCATGGAAACTCAGCATAAGCATAACCTATGAATGACAGTGTAGCATTTCTCTATTCTGATGGCTAAGACGATCTTCTCATTGTCATTTCATTTTTTTTTTTTTGAGCGTTTAGGCAGTATACAATGGATGTATTTCTTTTGACCTCAGTTATGTTTTTATAATTTGGAAATGTTTCTAGAAAATTGTTACTTAGACCCTGATCTATAATGCATTTTGAATAGAGAATGATCTTTAGAGTAAGCATTACTGAATTTTTTTATGATATAGTTATTCTGCACTTCTATCACAGCAAGAATCTAATAATATAATGTGTGTTCTTCGGAACACATTAAAATGACATTATACGATCAGGATGCCAATTATAGTACGACTAAAGACTACCTATCAAGTTACAGAAAGTCAGTAATTGTGCTGATATAAACATCATGTTTATATGTCTTGAGCAGAAAAGAATGAATCTCATTTTATTACTTACATACGATTATTGACAAAACACTTAGGGATACATTTTCAAAGTGTTGTATGGGTTTTTAGCTGCATGACTCCCATTTAAGTCAATAAGAGTCACATAGTTAAAACCCCATGCAACATTTTGAAAAATTACCACAGAGAAGCTTCTCTTTTATTGCCTAGCTGCACTAATCATTTTATTTTCTAGTAGTTCTTCTGCACGACAAGCTGGTACTGTTGGGTGTCAATAGCCTCATAAAACCATATCTGCTGGCTTCCAAGTATATGGTCTATTTATAAGCAGACTTAAAAGAACAAACCAAAACAAAAACCATAATTTCCACTTCTATTGTTCCTTTCAGAGGGCTATATCCAGGTGTTTTAAAGTTATTGGTGAATTATGCCTCATATCACTGCTCCAGGCAGGAGGATATAGTCCTAGCAGCCAACACCTTTGGTGGCTGGCTCCGTGAGACAAGGTGAGCCAGTGGAAGAACAAAGAGTAGGACTGGGTTCTTGGTCCCTTGTTCCAACCACTAAATACTCCCAATTCACAAAGATTCAGCATTCAATAGTATGTAATGCATATGAAATGCTAACATTAATTGGAAATGGCACTGGAGTGACCTCACTTCAGTCTACTGAGGTCTGATATTGCTTCTTTTCACTCATTAATTCATTAATTAGTTTAAAAGGGCTAATGGAAAACAAAAATATTCCATTTACCAGGGTAGATTGCTGCTGAATATTTATATTATTTTTTATTATTCATATGGAATCACAAGTGCTTCACAGACAATTCATTGCGGGCTTTTTGTTGTTGTGGAGATAAACATAATCCAGAATATTTAGCTCATCTCACTTTAAAGGACAGATGGTTTCTTCGCCATGGTTTGACTTTGCAAGACTAAAGAAGCTCCAAGAAAACAGTTTTATAACCAGTTTAGTAGACTGATAGACATCACAGCTGAAACACTTTCATTATGCTTTGATGACCGCAGCAACTCACAGTAACAGTGGAATAGCATTTCATGAAATCTTTATGCTTTTTTAATTTGTCTTTTAAGTAGAGGTAGATATTTTAACCTGTTCTCTGATTAAGTACTGCTACTTAATAAAATTAGTGATCAGCATTTGCAAATATTGGTGCCTATATATAGCCACAGTAATTAATAGGTCTTTATGTAAATGCTTGAGAAACTGAAGAATTTTAGATACATTATAGTTAGCTAGGATATTAGATTAGCCAGGCTGAAACTCTAGATTTAAAGTTTAGGTGGAAGACATATACTATGTAAGTGTACTTTGTTAAGTGTTTTTCATTTAAGTTCTTTATGGAGATGATCTTTCAAAGGCAATGAAGCTGAACAGTTGTATGTTTGTTATGCTTTGTCTTGCCATCAAAAATCAAAAGTGTATTCAATTACAGACTCAGGAAAGAATCCTTACCTAGTGCTAAAGTGAGCGGAACCTAAAGATGTGCCTCAAACTAATATTATACTTAGATATTCCCTTTAGTATGGAGCTAAATTCATTTAAGCTCTCCAAACTCGTAACATTCCCCACACTAAAAAGATGTATCTTTGTCCAACAAATGCAAGTTTATTCTTCTGAATTAAGATATATTCAGGCTTTCATAAATTATGATTGACCTATTTATTTTTATATTGTGTATATTATATATTGATAATTATTTATATATGTTATGAAATAGTTATTTCTTTTTAGAATTATTATTTATTACTTTAATTTAATACCAACAGATTTTTCCTTATTTCACTGTAGCAGTACTATCATGCACCAAGACAGAAATTGTTTTTCCTAGTCGATTGTACTCTTGTGCCTTTGTTACTTGTATTTCTATCGACATTGAGTGCATAATCCATTGTTAAATGATTGATAAAAATTGTTAAATAAGGCAAACACTATATTCAGTGTAGTGTAATGAGGCCTATCAAACAGGAGAAATACTTCTCATCATGATATTAAAATTAAATGTAGCATTTTAAAAATTCTTGACATAAATAAAGAAGTTATTTATCTGCACCAGTGCTTTTTCTGTAAGCCCGGTGTTCTGTATAAGTCATTGGCAAAGAATGTATTTTATTCTGTAGAACACTTCAAGCCCTTCTCTTTCCAAATGCATTCTGAACTTTATCATTAACCCAAACATAGACCGGAATTGAATGGCCTTTTCTATGTAGGGTTTAGCATCTACTGTAGTATTAGCTCATCAGCAGCTTTGTTATCTTCATTAAAATCCCTTTTTTTTTTTTTTTCATCATGAAATGGGGTATGGTCATTTATATTAAATTGAATATGGTAAATTCAGTGTTACATTTCCAAAGGCATTAAAATATTGAATTTAACATTTGTCTTTATGCTTATAGTTAACCATATGTCCACTAAAAATTCCACTCAAGGACATTTTCAAGGTGAAGCAATTTATCAACCTGGTAGTAAGCTTAAGTCATACAGTACGTGCAGTCAACAGGATACAAGACAATGACAGTGTCAGTATTACGTTCAGTTGTTTTGGATTCCTTTTTCTGATGTCAACATAGTCATGCAAAGATGATTCTTTTGAAATAAATTTATGCTAAGGCTCAAAAACACACTTCTGGACCTATATGTAACTGCCTTTCTACAGCAATTACACAGTGTGAGATCTATGTGAAATATAATTGACTGTTTTCTATCTTAAAATCATATTTTTGATTTTTTTAAAGTAAGATTGCCTTACATTTATGAAAATAACCCTAATTGTAAAATTCTCTCTCATACATTTTTGATAGAATGACAGAAACCTACCTGATATGTTTATTTTCCACAGGAACTCTCATCTTAATGTAATCAATAATGTGTCTTCCATTTTGTTAAATACATTTTTTTTATTTTCCAATATATTTTTTAGCTTTTAGGTTATTAAAAATAATACTTAAGACTTCAATGTATGAGCATGGATCAGCAGTTACTTTCCTTAGATGCTAGACCATGGAATAGAAACCTCTATAAAAGTATGAAGAGGGTGTGTTTTTAGCAATGTCTTTGAAAATCTGAAATTCTCTTCCCCCTTAGCTTTCATAACAATTCTTCCACATGCTACATTTGCTCATTTTTCTCTTGGAATCTAGGAAATCCCTCAACTCCCATTTTTTTTTTTGTTTTGCTTTGTTTCGTTTGTTTTGTTTGTTTGTTCTGTTTTTTTTTGGTGTCTTTTCAGCCAATGTGATAACAATAGTACTTCAAGGCTTTCATCCTGATGAATTATTATTTCCCTCTTAGTCCCTTCTCTTATTTCAAAGTGATCTTATTTGCTGTGAGAATTTCAGCTACACAGATAGGTAGGTGGCTCACAAATTCTCATTGTTTGATTTCTATTCAGTGTTATACATGAGCTTATCTCTTTCACGTCTTCTCATATTTGCTTCTCTGTTGCTGTTTGTAAGGAAGCACAATCCAGGCAAGGTGAAATATTTAACTAAAAAAAACAGCAACAAACTGAAGGCAAAGCTGATTTACATCTTTTGCTCTTAACAAACAATCCATATTCCTAAATTCAAACCACAGAGAAGTATCTATGGCTAAGCAGTATAGCTACAAGGTCCTAGCACTGTATGTGCCAACAATAATTTACCATGGCAAAATTGAGATTTTTTTTTCTCCTTTCTGTATGTAAATCCCTTGCCTATTATGATAAAAAGACCTCCAAATCTATAATCTATAATCTATTTAACTTCCTTGAAACCTCGTGAAACATGTATCCTATAAAGTTCAATGAGATTAATTGGTTCAGGAAAGGCCTCATGGGAAAATGGTGGAGAGAGTAACTGACCATAAATCCTTCAATTAACAAGGTGTAATAATACATAAATTCTTTACTCAAAGCTGTATATTCACAGTATGCCTGCAGTTTTGTTTTCATTTTGGTTCTCTGCATATTTTTGTAGATCTGAAGAAAAAATATTTAATGAAAAAAAAAAGACTGCAGGGGTGTTTATCTGCTTTTGGATATGTACAACAGTGGAGTCACATTTTTGGGGATCAGATTATGGATTTCAGCTTAAATTTGAAGTGCTTGTATGAATCTGGACCTCTGTAATTTACGAATTTTTGTTTAATTTCCAAAATAAGAAAAAATATCCCATAAGAGCCTAAATTCTTTTGGCTTTCAGCAATTTTTAATACTAAATTCACAAACAATACCACAGTTTTCAGGATTACATTAATATCTAGCACCTAGAGGACAACAGTGTCCTCACAAGGAAGTGAGACTTCTGGCTAGTAAGGAAAAACTTTTCTTCACCTGGTACTTGGGACTTACAGCCCTTCACCCTCTCCATATGATACACATGCATTTAAGAAAAAAAAAAAAAAAAAAAAAAACTCCCCAAACTCACAATTCAAGGGCAGTCGGTTCTATTTTCACTAATGTTAACAATTCGGTGGCATAGTTTAATTTAGAGCAGTAATTTAGAGAAGGGGGAGCAAGAAGGAAGTATAAGCTTCATTTTTCTTAGGTCAATGTCAGTTATACTTACTCAGACCAATGCTTTTTCTAAAGTATTTAATATTTTACTCTGTTTATGATTAGGAAGGTTGAAGTTAAAGTACATTTGCATCCTTTCTCCTTCTTTACAGATTCAGGCTGATGACCAGCCATTTTCTTGGAGGCTGTAGGCTCTCACTCTCTTGGAGGAGAGAACTAAATGGAATTTTTCCCTTTTGTAATGAATTCTATAGTAGATTGATTTGAATTTCTAACAATATTCACAAAACCTTGTTTTAAATAATCTTTTTAGCTTATTTTTCTCCATTCATATTTATTTATTTTTCTTGTAGAGAAGTGGATTCCTAATGTTTGGCAACCACAAAACACATTGATGAAAGTAAGTTTTTATATGGTGCTTTTCTTCGCCAGCTAATTAGATATATGAAGTATTTGCACATATATTTGAGCAAATTTACTGCAAATTTGTCTTTACAATAATTTCTTATTTGTATATTTGTTGTCTTAGAAAATGATGATAGCTATATTTTTCATTTTGGCTCAACTGGATGAATATTACTTTTTAGACTTGCATTCTTTGGAAAAGAGTATTCTGTTAAATTCTGTTAAGTGTTTTTACTTTTAATTTAAGTAAAACAGCATTAAATTTCTGCTAAAAAATTGATTTATAAATTTATCTATCAAACTTGTATTTTAAATTGGTACTTTAAACAGCTTGTAGCCCTCATTCACCAGGTCAGCTTTGTTCAGGTGTTTTTTATCATGTGGGAAGAAAAACTTTGTATAATATCTAAACTTTGTATATCCTGCAAGGAGGATATACACAGTTCTGGAATATATAGCAATTATTTGCGGGCTAATATGTGCAGTAGATAGGTAGGCCCAGCATGTTATTGGACTAAGGTTTAATATACTCACTCTCTTTCCACCTTCCCCTGAGATGCCTGAGGAGTTTCTGGAGGTCCATCGGGTAGAGGCAACAACTTCCTTTGCTCAGCTATCCTCAGCATGACTGAGCTTCTGACTTCTCATTCTCTACTTTTAGTCTTAGAGCTTTATATATTGTATCAGTATTCTTATTTTTTTGGCTCCTTGAGCTGCTGTCACCATTTCCACAGTTTCACTTCTGTCTGTGTTCTTACTTTTCTTTATCTTTTAAGGTTTTAACTTGTGGATTTTCTCACACCTTAACAACAATTTTCTCAGTAAAACAGAGCCAAGGTCACCGAGTTGTGCTGCATCAAACCAAACCTTGGATCACAGAGAGGTGAACCCTGGAGCCAAGGGTTATAGACTTATTTAGAGAGGGGGACTGAACCACTGAATTTTGCTTTCATAATCACCAAGATTTTAGAATTAGCAGATCTCATCCTCCTATACCTGGTTTTTACAATAGACTGGAGAAAGAAAACAAATCTCTATAATTTTTTAACTCCCAGACAGTTTCTCACCTTTAGTGAGCTAGTAATTGAATCTATTTGACTGAAATGAAGAAAATATTCTCTGTGCACTTGTGAACCAATCTACTACTGCCAACAGCTTGTTTGCATTTCAACAAGCCCTGGGTGCTGTTGCTTTCCTAGGGATTTCCAATGATTCAAATTTACCTCATTTAATACTTCAAAAATATGAATAAAGAATTGTATTTATATTATTTTAAAATATTGCAGTAAGAGGCATGTCAAGTATCTGTCAAAATATAATAATTATTTAATTAAGAATACCTATTTGTATTTTATAATTTCTTAAAAATTTATTTATAATTGTTTTTAACTGCCTTTGTAATGCCCTAGGACTGGATGATGGAAATTAGTATGGCAGCAGCGCTGTATCCTCATTGCTACCATTTTTGTAAGAGCCTGTTGTATTATCACATTGTTGAAACTCTAAGGCTATATCTGTACTTGTAAATTAAAGATACTGGGAGTATATTTTTACACTGAGCTTCCACTGAATGCCACGTGTCCATACCTCAAACTCTCTTAGTTGCATTCAGCTAAGTAACTAACTACCTAACTGTGCCTGGTGAATATTTTCAAAGGAAGTTCTGGAAGGCCTGGGCCAAAATTGTACTGAAGCCAACCTCAAAATTTAACAGTATAGATGATCATGTTTCAGTGTCCAGGAATGTTTAATCTAATAGTGAAAACATAGCCTTGCTGGATCACAGGTGGTAAGAGAAACATGTGGTTTGTGAATCCCGCTAGGATATTACACTTAGATATTTTCACAATTGTTTTTGCAGGAGCTGTATATAACCAAAAAAGTGCCAGATAGAGCTGTGTTGCTTAAGGAATCAATGACAGTAGAAAAAAAAGTTGAAAAAGTAAATTCATAAGGGAAAGATTATTTTTCTTCAAGAGCTGTAGCCTATATATGTAGAATTATGTATGTACATATGATAATGAACAAACACTTGACAATGTTCTAAAAGACATATATCTAACACTAGAATATTTGAACTACCTGAAAAATGATGGCTTGGACCTAAGATACCCAAGTACAGTTTACAAATCTTTGGATCTATAATCATAGGAACTGGAGTGCAGTTTCTGTGTCAGGAGTGTCTGGCTTGTGTCATGGTCATGGCAAAGAACAGGAACAGCACAGCTCCTCTGCTGAAATTTTCTAGAAGCACATCCTTCTTTCAAAAGAAATTCAAAGGTGGTTGCAAATGAAATCAACAATGTGCACACAGTTCCTATGGTACAATCAGTATTTTTCATATCTGTTACCTGGTTCAAGTTCATGGCTCTAAAGATGCAAATATATTGAATTACATGCAGCTTGTATTAGAGAATAGGCAGTGCTCCTACAAGCTTTTGGATGGAGGGAGTGCTAGTGGACCTGAAGTACTTCTGAAAGGCCTGACGGACAAGAATCATGGGGCCTGAGTAAAGAGCAGGCACTTGCTGAGCTAATAGCATATTCACACTTCTAATTTTATTTAGAGAATGAGAGTGGCAGCAATATAATATATAATGCTTACAAGAAACAGATATTCTCCCGAAAGTGTACTCATTTCTGTTCTCACAGTAATGCTTGCTAGCTAAATAATGACTTTTGTCATTATGTATTTATTGTATTTATTAAATACACTTAGAGAATTTCTTAGTCAAGCAAAGAGTGCTAAAAATGGATCAGTCTTATTGCAGTTCCAGTCTTGAGCTACAGCATTCTGAAAGGAACTGTCAGCTGCCTGTTCCTGGAGGTCCTCATTTAGAATACATTTCCAGTAAGTATACATAAGCCAAAGTATCTGTTTGTTCATCTGTAATTAACTTCTCATATTTATTTATTTGGATGGCATTGGCTTAGACGTGAAATGCAAATAGTCTTAAGGTGTCAGAGATATCCTGTTCAAATATATTGCTTTTATTTTCTTCTTCAAGAGAAAAAAAAAAAAGGAGTTTGGAATTTTCTTTTCATTCACGGAAAAGGAACCTCTCTGACAGCACTCCTGATGAAACCAACCCAGTCTAGTTCTTCCATTGATCTAATCCTCAATTTCTGCCAGGATTGCAACAATGCAACATTTGTGTTTTGCAAAGATTTTTTTCTCCAATTTTGTTTTTTATTTTGGCACTCAAAGTGTTGAAGTTCTTGCTCATACATGATATAACTTTCATAAAATTCAGAAGTTTATGTATGCAACAAAATATGTCTGACCAGAGATCCAAGAAACTTTCAAAAATTCAGAGTATGTTAAAACCCAGACTGCCTGTGGTTTATATGCTTTGTAGCACTGTTCTTCTAAGCAAAGACACGAGGTTATCACTCTTAAGCAATTATGCATGAAAAATTTAGGAGCAGAAAGAATGATGCTAGGCTGATGGAAGATGAAGTAATTGGAGTTGGACTTCTTTGCCTGGTTTCAGAAATGCATATCTTAAAAATTAGAGAAATCTTCTGCAGTACTATCAACCTAGCCAAGAAATACGTGGTTGCCTCAACGCTGCTGAAACTATGACCATGTTCAAACATTGTGGCAAACATCAAAGGTGCAATCCAAACAAAAATGGATAGCACTTGATTTTCCCAGCAGTTTTGATTCCCAGTTGTTTTGCTGAAACCTGAGCAAGTTCTCATGTTCATGGAACTGGCAGACAAGTAAGTATCTCTGTATTGCTTTGGCTCATATTATGGGGCCATCCTGTTGTACACATGTCCAAGACTTATGCAGTTGCACGTTCTCATGTCAAGCCTGTTGACTTTGAGTTTCAAGGATCAAGGCCAACATCCTTTTTTTTATTTTTTTTAATTTACTTTTTTTTTTCTTGAGGTTCTGCTAAGAAAGCAGGGTTTCTTGCCATAAAGTTACACTTGTTTCTACAGTTTCTTTTTTTTTTTTTTTTCGTCTTAAGTAGAACTGACTTTGAAATACAATCCAACAGATTTCCCAGTTGATTTTGATTTAATGGACGTCTTTGGTAGAGGGCCTCAGGGTAGGCTGGCTCTAGCTATTTATCTTTATACAGGGTAGTTTATATAGTTTAAGAAAGTGACAAATGGCAGCTTTAAAAAAACTCATTATGGTAATTGATTATTATAGGAAAACCTCGGAAACTTTATGAAAGAGAGACGTATTCTCTAAGTGTCTTAGCTTTAAACCAGACTTGTAATTAGAAGAATCTATAAACATTTATCACATTAAGAGAGGTTTGGTCAGTAAGTTTAGAAGAAAATTCTGGAGTCATTTTATTGTCCTGTGTTAAAATCACATACCTTAGTGATTTTCCCTTAACAAAGAGATTAATTTGCTCAGATGAAAAGAGGACCACACACACCCTCATAACCTGTCTGAGCAGCACTCTCCAACAAATTTGATGTGCGTTTCTCTGGGAAGGGTGCGTGGACTCCTGAACTACTATGTCTCTGAGCTTTATAATCAACTTGTATCTTCAGAGTAGAATTCAGTCCTGAATTTGAACTACCTCCTGCCCCTCTCGTTCCTTCCCTTGGCCCCTCTCTCTCGCTGAAACTTTGGGTGTTCAGCCTTTAGACAACTTGTTGGTCTCAGAATTCCTCCCATCCATCATCTCCATTATTTAGCTGTAGCTCACTTTGACCATGTTTTTCAAGTTGTTAGCGTCTTTAGCCTATATTTAATTCTTTTGGTTTAGTGACCAAATTATTTAAGCATAGGAAAAAACATGTAGATAAGAGTTTGCTTTGCTTAAAGTGAACATAAAAAACAAGACCAACCATTGCAATCATTACCCAATATTATGTAAGCAGTGCCTCTGGAAAACGCAGACAGCTTTTCTGTGTCTTCTTGAAGAGACAAGGAGCATTCTAGAGCCTCATTCAAGACTTTCACAAATACTGAATATGAAAAGCAATCTCTCAGATTTCAACAAGATGTAAGTTGTTAATCATGTCCAAATTTGATCACTGGGCATTTTCTCTGTGTACTTACAAGCAAATATTCTGCAGCTGACTGGTTAAGAACTTTGAAAAGTAGATCCTAATTTCAGTCTGGATTATGTGACTCAGTGTGGCTTCTAATTCAATCAGGGAAACAAGTCCTCATAAAACTGAAAAGCAAGAATTGGCCAGGATAAACTATCATTGAACATAAAAGGCAGAAAATACTTGCAAAGGTATATAAATTTCTGAAGTATATATACTTCAAGAACATTTTAATCCTGACAAGGTATGGCTTCTCAGGGTTTGTTTGCTATCATCTTTCCTTTTAACTAAATTTCATTGTGGGAATCCTCAATGCTTATATTATTTTTTCTTATGACACCAAATCCTGCATTTAAAGGAATATGTAAGAATGCCATTTCTAAAAAGTATTTTTTTTGCCTATAAAGTTGACATGAAAATATTGACTTAGCCACCAAAATTATTCATAAGACCTTAGAAATTAAAATGTAAAAGAAAGAACTCAACATTTACTTCTTTTATAATTTTATTATTTTTAACAAAATAGTAGTTTTTAGAGCTGTTTAACATATGGGGTTGCAAGTATCACCATTTCTCTTTCCTTAAATACATTTTACGGCTCCAGCAAATGCCCTATATATTCATTTTCATATGTCTATAACAGGAGTAAATCTCAAAATCTGTGAAACAATGTGAAGTTTTCCAAAGAAAAGAGCTTTTGCCTCTTCTAAAGAAGACAGCTTCTAAAAACAATCTCTCAATAATTGCATCTATTCTTTCTCCACAGCCAGCTACATGTTTTTACCATTAAAGTTATTCTTTTTCCAAGTTTGCTTCAGTCTGTAAACCCCTCTTTAAACATGAAATAAAAATCATTGTTCCTTTGGCAACTATATAGTTTCTTTGCTGAAAGCTGCTTAATTCAAATATTCTGCTCACAAAGATATGTTACTTGGCAGCTTGATGTATACAGTAAAAGTGAATGATATCTGTTAACAGCAGAAAAGAAAATTCGTGTTCTTTGTGCTCTCCCATAATAGAGCTTTTTCAAGTTAGCCTATGTTTCAGATTGATAAACGTCAGGTAAACAATGAGCTGGATAAAGGTCTACCCCTCTGAGCTCTTTTGTCCATACAGTCAGAGTGAAAAGATTACACTGGCAAGTGGCAGGATCAGGCCATAAGAATCTGCAGCACGATGCAGATGTCCTTGGTGCTGCAGCTGAGCTGTTTCAGAGCTTGTGTGCAGTGTTGCCTCAGTGGAGGAACATCATCTTTATTTCTTATGTTGTTTAATTAGCAGTTTTGAAGTTCTACCTGAAACCAAAATATGCTTTGCTTAAACTCTCCCATGAGACAGAGAACTTGCAATTTTAGATGAAATAGGTGTTGATAAAGAAGATGGGTGCTATTTCAAATGTAAAGATTCTGTCTGGAAATTTGTTGCCATACCATATGATAAATTCATAGAATCATAGAATCATAGAATGCTTAAGGTTGGAAGGGACCTCTAGAGATCATCTAGTCCAACCCCCCTGCACACGCAGGGTCACCTACAGCAGGTGGCTCAGGACTGCG
>VZSV01000004.1:13855403-13900636 GCA_013398735.1 Nothocercus julius
TCCCTTTCCCTTTCCCTTTCCCTTTCCCTTTCCCTTTCCCTTTCCCTTTCCCTTTCCCTTTTTTTCTTTTTCTGTGCTTGTGATAATTATGATGACTACAGTAGCGAAGAAGAATGCAATTATTTGAGTCCAATTTTAACTGAGAACATTCAAGAAAAGAGAAGTCCATCCCATGAAACAGAGAAATGGAAAGGTAAAAAAAACCCCACATATTCATAAAGATTATCGGTATCATCCAACTTTTAAAAGTTCCTTAAATTATATAGGGAAATTGAATGATGGTAGCATATGAAATATAAAACACAGAAAAGTGCAACTGCAAACCTGATGAGGAATCTGTGCGGCCTTTAGTTATGTCATATTTTTTAAAGTATATGGTGCAGGAATGATAGGGTGACAGGCCTTTAATCCTTACCCCCTCTGCCAAATACGTAAAGAAAGATATTGAATAGCATTAATATTTCTAGTAAACCCAGACTAAAATATATTTGGTCCTATCACTGCAGTGTTTGTTTATTCTTTCCTTTTTTTTTTTTTTTTTTCCATTTATTAAAATTTCTATTACTTGGCTTGCTTTAGCCAAGAAAAAGAGCTAGAGTCTGCACAGTCTGAACTTGAGCATGAATGGTGATTCACACTCCTACAGGACCAGTGCTACTGAAAATAGAAGACAGCTATTTGTGATAATAACGCTTGCAGTTTAAGACTCAAATGAACCATTTCAGAGCACCAATTGCAGTATACAGTGCAATATGAGCTTTTGGCAAGCCAGAGAATAAGATGATAGCAAATTGTCAGAGAAATTGAAGACATTCTCTGCTCTTCCAACAATATAGGTAAGGCAGTCAGCAAAGCAGATATTTATGGGAATGATGAGGAGGACAGAGAGAAAGATTAGAGGAGTTTGCTTAAGCCCTCTGCTACTTCTTTTTGTTTGAAACAGTCATTCATCTTATCTAACCTTAGCAGTTTAAAAGATGGGCGTCTAGGTTTACACTACAGCCAGTGAAGAGATTTAGGCCCTTCCAGGGCCAATTCATCCTGTTCTAAGATATATTATAGATGGGATTGACTATTCTCCAGAGGTGCCTATTTTTTTCCATTGATTAGAGAGGAAGCCTAAATCATTAGCCTGAATAACTAAATTGTTAACTAACAGTTAGTGTTTGGATAATGAGGACTTTTTCTTGTCCATTATTGATTTATTTCTTCCATTTTTCTTTGTGCCTCTTCTCATTTCCCAGTCAAGTCTGTTCAACAGATGATCAAGTCCTACCCTCTCTATCTCACTGAAAGGTTTTCTTTACTTGAGTTTTAACAGATTTTGCCAACCAGTGTTCCTGTTCTGGTTACAGGACAAGAGGGCTGGAGTGTTCTTCAGATCAAGCTCAAGTTGCCTAGGCAGAGCAAACAGACCTTCAGATCTAGATTAATTTTACTGTTTTCATAAGAAGGTCAATTTTTAATTATAATTGTTAACCTTCTATGGTTACAGTTCCTTGGATTAACCTCATTGACACTAGACCTGTTAAGTGGTATATTTCCTTGATGCTTAACTGCATGCCTAAACATCAGATCTTAGATGGAAGAGACATTTGTTCTCCAAGTTCTGTTTCTAAAAGACTTTACATTAACTCTTTTATTATGTTTTGGGCAGCATTTGGCGAGGATCAATAGAGACATTATATATCATCTCTTTGTTTTTCCATACTGTAGACATTAATGGCAGGACTTATTGGAAATTCATTTATCATGTGTTTTTTGACACAGTCCATTCAGCTGTTTTTGGTGGTGTTTGTAATTTATTTCACATTGATTTTGAAATAATCCAAGACAAAAAGTTTAGTTAAGGTAAAACAGTGATTCAAAACAGTTGTCTGTTAATTTGAACAATGTTAACAAGGCACCAAAAATTGTATTTGAAAAAGCAGATAATCCTAAATATTGAAACCTCTATTAGAGTTTTAATATTTTAAAGCATGTCAAGCTTTACAAATCCTGAAATTGTCTCTGAAATTCCCATAACAGTATTTAATTCCATTAACTGACCATCCTGAATGCTTAACATTTCATTTGCCTATCTGCAGTTTTTCATAGATACAGTATGCTATTAATAATTATATTATTGATTTAGGCTGTCAATAGATACAGTAAAAAAGTGTTTTCCCCATAATTTCCCTTAGAACATCTCATATTTTCTATTGTTTTATTTTTCCTTTGTCTAGCTTTCACAGTAGCTGTTAGACAAAATTTTCATATTCACAATGATTTTTATCTGAAACTGGTCAATTTCTGTTATGGAATAGACTTTATAGGAAGAAATGACTACACTGGTTTTAAAAAGTTCCTCATCTTGTGGATACACAGAGCTTACATGCAGATTTACTGGGAGGAAGGAGAGAAGAGAAAGGGGTAGGGTCATGAACATGCTATGTTTCACTATCAGCACCTCTGATTACAGAGGACAAACTGAGCAAATGACAGGGAAATAGCCAGGCAGGTACTGGGTACCCCCAGTGTTGCAACGTCTGCATCCATCCTAATCTTTGGAGATGGCAACATTAACTCCTCCCTTGGACTTCGTCCTTTACATGGTTTAAAAACTCTTGCTTTGATGGCTTTTCCTTTAATGAAAGGTCAGTGATTGTGCCCTTGTTTGACATAATTGATGGTGCAGTTAATTAGAATTATATTGTACTTAAAATAGGCTGTGTCGCTAAGATCTGCAATGGAAGAGCTACCTCCTGCAGAGTTTCTAAGATCTAAAGGGGGACAGGTTCCCCAAGCACTGTTTATAAGCTCCTTTAGAGTGTTTGTAACATCTATAATTCATAGAAGAAAGACTCCCTCCTGTGGAACTAATAAAATCCACAGGAGAGATACTGTGGATTTCCCATCTGACTATGAGAACTTAAAAAGGTTCAACCATCTTAAGCTTGAAGCCACCAAGTTCCATAATGTACATTCTAGGTCTGCAAACAATGGCCTCAAATCATTGATTTGTTACTTTAGTTTTCAGATGTTATACCTTTAGTAACATCAGTGGAAGTTTACATGAGTAGAATCTAAAAGCTGGTAGTTGAATCAAGTCTGTTACATAGCTATAAATTCCCTCAGACATACCAAGTGCTATCTTTAAGTGACCTTGAGTATTCTAATCAGAAAAGCAAAACAAACAAAAAACAATGAAAGGAATATTCCTGAAACAAAATGCTTATTTTGACTACTGTTAGAAGAACCTTGCCAATAACTTCAGAATAAACGGACTCGATTCCTCCAGATGGTTAAAGGTATTGTTGTTTATTATGAACAAAAGCAAATTCATATATAGTGTGTAACAATTCCTTCTCTCTTAGGTAAAGAAAAACAAAAGCTTTGTGCATAAAATATTTAATGAATGCCTTATCCAATTCCTCCAAATATCTAACAGAAGAAAATGTCTTTTTATGAGAGATATTATTTAAAGGACTATTCTGATTTACCAAAAATTAGAGCAGGGTACATGTAAAAATTTATGTTATAATGTAAGACAATAGAAATTTCACAAGAGATAGCTATTTTTTCAGTTGTAACATAGCATTTTTTATTTATGTTTTCTCTGAAAACAGTATAAATTTTAGATTACATTGGTATAAACTGTCACTGACAATAACTCAGATCTTTTCATTTAAGAATAAGAGTCTTTCAAATTATTATATTTTCTGGTAGGTATAAAATTCATTCCTAGCTATTTTACTTCTAACACCAGTTTAGCTTCAGTATCACAATTATCTTCATGCATAAAATGTGTTCATGCTAGTAATGAAACAAACAAACAAACAGTAACAGAAAATAGGCAAACTTGAAAGCAGGGGATTTTTCAATTGTTCTTTCCTTCCATGTAGGCTGCTAACCTAACTTAGTACAAGAAGCTATGTGAGTTTCATTGCCCTCAAAAAAAAAAAAAAAAAAATCAGCTAATCAAAGGATAATGGACGGGATGTCTTTATCTGACAACATCTGTTGATCTGAAACAGGAGGATAGCCAGTGTGACAGTGAAGGTGTTCTCTACTTTTTTTCCCAAGCTGAAAAAATGGGGCATAGAGCTGTACAACCCATAACAATGTGCATGTCTTTATATGATGTTGTTCACCAGAGACTTGTCAATAGACTGAGCCATATTGGTTCTGGCAGTCTTTCTATTGGGACAATATTTGCCTTGAAGTACTATCTTTTCTCTTTTTCAATGTCAGCCTGAAGGCTCTTAGACAGCATATGTTCATTTCATGTCTTAGAGATATTGCTTCTGGTATTGCAAATGCATTACCACATTGAGCTTTTTTGTTAAACAGATGGTACATATTAAGGTCTGAGTTTCTTAGACAATTTCTGCAACAATTGTACTGCATTCTTCACATTGACAAAAACATCATCAGCATCATGCAGTGAGGCACTAGATTATGTCAGAATGGTAAATGAACAACCACAGCCTAAAGAGTTATGAAGGTGAATCAGCTCCCTTAGAGGAATGACGAGGGGTGTTATACTGAGTAGATAGATATTCAGTTAAAAGTTAACACTCCAGTCCTGCAAAGTAATTTGTTTCAGTATAACTTAGCTTTCAAGAAAGAGTTTAATGGACATGCATGAATGATATTTAGACTAGATTTTATCTTTCACAAGCCTGGGTCCTTAGACTCATTAGGGGATGCAAAACAAGCAATACATGATATATAAAGTAGTTTCTGAGGGATTATGAGAATGACAGGGACATGCAGTTTAAAGGGCCAGCGGGCTCTAGCACAGGGCTAGTCCAAACTCAGAACCCAGTTGTGCCAAAATAGAAGGCCATGTAGGACAGCTTGTCAAAAAACCTGTGTGTGCAGTGAAGAGGGAATGAGTAAGAGGGAAATTAGGCACGCTCTCCTGGGGAAAGTGCAGAAGGAACTCTCTTGTGACATTACAGTGCCTTTAGGCAAAACAAAACAAATTGACTTGACTGTGATTACAATGGAAAAGACACAGGGAATGGTCCATTGGTACCTCTGTTCTATTTTTGGAATATTTTTTCCTTTTTTCTCACTTCAGCAATAGCCTTATTGGAAAACAACTAGCACAGTGACTACCAAATGTTAACAGATCTCTCTGACTTCCTGTCAAGATGCAAGTCAAATAGGGAAGAGCAGAAAGTGAGACTTGTGTTAAACTAACAACTTGGGATAGAGATTACTTTAGCTGACACACCTAGCTTTCAAGATACACAAGGTCCAAATTTGGCCTTTGGTCACACTTTATTCTGCTGTGAGTGTAACTGAGGATGTAAAATGCTTTTCCATACCTTTACTCTATAAATAATAGGGACACTGGCCACTCACATGAGGGTCAAGCATATATGAAATGTACATTACTTCCTTCTGAGTGTGAAGAGCATCAGACCAAATAAATGAGGGGAAGAACAAAATATTTGAGGACTGCAGTCCAATGAGGCATTAGTGTAGCAGGTGTGCATTTCTAGGTTGTGTAAGCATGTGTTTTTACCTTAGTTACCATAGTCAGCATGTATTCACCAAGTGGAAATCAAGTTTGACCAACCTGATAGCCTTCTACGATGGGATGACTGCCTGGATGGGTGAGGGGAGAGTCATGGATGTTGTCTACCTTCACTTTAGCAAGGCTTTCAACACCATCTCCGATAACATCCTCTTGAGGAAGCTCAGGAAGTGTGGGTTAGATGAGTAGATGGTGAGGTGGACTGAGAACTGGCTGGATGGCAGAGCCCAGAGGTTTGTGTGATAAACGGGGCTGAGTCTAGTTGGAGTCCTGTGGCCAGTGGTACCCGCAGGGGTCAGTACTGGGCCTGCCAGCAGGTCGAAGGAGCAGATACCGCCCCTCTACTCAGCTCTGATGAGGCCACATCTGGAATACTGGGTGCCGTTCTGGACAAGAAGGATGTGGAACTTCTCGAGAGGGTCCAGCATAGAGAGACAGAGATGATTAAAGGGCTGGAGCATCTATTGTTTGAGGAAAGACTGCGCGAGCTGGGCCTGTTTAGCCTGGAGAAGAGAAGACTGAGAGGAGATCTATCAACATGTACAAATACCAGAGGGGTGAATGAAAAGAGGATGCGGCCAAACTCTGCTCTGTGATGGCCAGCAACAAAACAAGGGGTAATGAGTACAAACCAGGAAGTTCCATGTCCATGTGAGGAAGAACTCCTTTACTGTGAGGGTGGCAGAGCCCTGGCACAGGCTGCCCGGAGAGGCTGTGGAGGCTCCTTCTCTGGAGATCTTCCAAACCCGCCTGGCTGCCGCCCTGTGCCACATGTTCTAGGTGTCCCTGCTTGAGCAGGAGGTTTGAACTAGGTGATCTCTCGAGGTCCCTTCCAACCTCAGTTATTCTATGATTCTGTGAAAACAACCACAATTTCAAGAGTGTTTGTTTTCCCCACTCAACCTGAAAATACATATTATTTTAGGGGTCCATGAATGAGTGGACACAACCTCTTCTATGCATTCTGTATATCCAGTATAAATTCTTCCATAGGGATCTGAATTTACAGTCACGTTGCAAAAGGATCATTAGTCCTGCAATACTATTTTGCCCTTGCATCCTTTCAGTATTTACTAGGATCTGCAGGTCAACCTGAAACACTGAAGACTGTGAGCACTGTTTTGCAAGTAGTTTTTGCACTGTTTTGCAAGGAGCTGTATTCTTTGACAATAAGCAGTGGCTGTGAATAACTCAGAATATTAAGTTCTGAATGAGTTATAAGTTTTTTTCTGTAAAATGAGGTCATTAACTGTGACTCATAAAAAAATATACATTAAAATTGTATTTTCGCTGTTGTGTTAAACTGTCAGACTAAGTTGCTTTAGAAATTCAACATTTTATTTACTTCATAAACAACCATTCTTCTCATGTTTTCATTTTTTTCTGTGCTCTTCCAGTAGACTGATTTTTATTCTTATGCTTCCCTTCCACAGTCAAACCTGTGAGACTATATTTTTTTAACCTTTTTTTAAAATGTAGATTTTTTTTTCCTGTCACGTATTGGTATGACATTTAAATTGCTATTTGTATCAAAGTAAAACAAATTGAAAAAGGAGCCTAGTTTTAAAAATAGTAGGATGGACCAACTCAAATGAATGCCTTAAATACAAATAAGAAATAAAAAATAATACTTCTAGAAGTAGTTCACAAAATCCTATATTTCTAAGGGACTATGAGTATATGATTTTAAGTGTGATTTTAGTGGACATGAACATAATCTGCTTTTGCAGAAGTAAGAATTTGTACTTTCTGTGTTGATGGGAACAGCTGAGTCTAATGAAGGGCCAAGGAAGATGGATGATATTTTGCCTCCTCCTTCCTTTGCAGTTCATTTCTACTTAAATAGGTAGGGTCAGATTCTTGGCCTATTTCATATATTAAAAGTCTGAATGATTTATTCAATTCAATGTCAAAGACATTTGGAAACTATTAATTATTTCTGTGGCCCAGATTGAAATTTCTTAAAATAGCCAGATTTTAAAAGCATGAGATTGTCAAATCTGTGACAAGAAGCTCTTTTGTAGACGTCTTATATCATCAAAATACTTTTGAGCACTTTTGATTATTTTTTTCCCTGAAGACTATTCAAATATCTCCATTGTCGATTTAAAACTCATCTCCAAATTCTTCTAAAAGTGATTTGAGTAAGGGTTGTGGATTCCTGAGTCTAGAGAGAGCCTGAAATAGGAACTCAGATGCTCCTAGTAATGATACTTGGATTTAAATAGGAGGATTCAGCTTAGAGAAGTTCTAAAAGAGAGCATATTTTCTCACAAAACAATATAAACTTGAACAAAGTACTGAAAAAGCTTCCAACTCTTAAAACTAAAAAAATGTATTCTCATCATTTTGTAAAAGTCCCATCAACACCAAAGTAAAATCTGCTGAGCACAGAGAGCAGAATGGAGACACATGTCTACCTGATCCTATAGTCAAAGGTGAGCTATCTTGTAGATTTTGACATCTAATACTGGTTTTGCAGGGATATTGAGGTTACTAGGACAGTTTACTTCCCTGCTCTTACTGTGTTTCAAATTAGTGATGGCACCTTGTTTTCCTAGTTCTTGTGCCCATTAGGGAAATGCATAATTCATTCTAAATATGTTCATGGGTTGAGGTACTTGTGTTGGTGATCAGCTTTTACAAACAGGAAAGCACTTTATGTAAGCAGCTGCTGAAACAAATGTATATATATTTTTTTCCATTTCATTTTAGCCTCATTGATTCACTCTGCTATTTTACGGTTTCATAGACCCTGCTGAAAAGCTGTACAGCAAGTTTAATATTCAGCAAGAAGGGCAATGTACATAATTTTAAGCCAAATAGTAATAATTAATTTGTCTAATGGCTCTCTGACTTAAAAATATGTACAGATAAGTAAGAGGAAAAACATCTCTGATGTTTGTAGAAGTCTCACAAACAGCAATTTAAGGTTTGTGTTCAATGTTTAAATTAACAAGTAAGCCTTTCTGGCTAATTTCCAGTTTTAACATATTAAAGATCCTTTTAATACTGATAAATTAGTTGTCTTTCAGCAATTCATGCATGCGCTGTGTTGATATTTTCTGATAGTGCTGTACAAAGTTTATTTTTCTTTCATTGTGCTTCAGCTAAACATGGGCCTGAGGTGAATTCTTGCAAAAAGAAAACAAAGGGTATTTTTTTTGGAAACCAAAAGAAATTCCTCACATGTCACTTGGCCCTATGAGCAGAAGGTGCGAAGGAAGGGGCTGAAATGCTGGAGACATCAAATGCTTTAAAAGCCAGCACTTGAGTGTTTAAAAAATAGACTGTCAGCTGAAATGTTTCAATGTGTGTGTGAGAGAGAAGGAGAGGCTCAAAGGTGTTTAAAAGGGCTGCTGGCTAGACTTGTATCGGGAGCAGTAATAGTGAGAAATTCATTGGTGCTGATGATAGAGGGGGCAGTATCGTGGATGACTGAGGCACTGAAGACACTGGCACTGGAGCTGCAAATGGTGACATTGGTGGCTGTGGGAGGGGTAGAGGTGACAGCATTGTTAGCAGCGTTGTGTCTGGTGGAGAAGTGCACTCTTCTGTCGAATTGCACCCTTCACCTTCATGCTAAAAATAGCACTTTGTCAGCTATTTGAAAGGATTTGGGGGATTCTGCTTCTCTTTTGCCATGTGGGTGGCTGCTGACATCAGGTTTGGCACTTCTTTTCTTCCCTTCTGGCCTGCAATATTACAAAACAAATGGGAAGCATTGAATTTCACTGATGTTTTAATCTCTGAGGGTCTCACAGAAACTGTGTCCTTTTTCCTTTTTTTTTTTTTTGCTCAGGAAATTTGTCATAAAATAAGCAGTAGTCTCTTCAATAGGCACACCCTCAGTAAAGAGAAGAACGCCAAAAATGGATATGGAGTTCTGAATACATGAGACCTGGGTTCTTCTTTTCTCCTTGCTATTTTTGTTGCTATCAATCTGTTTCTCTTTTACTAGGACACTGAATGAACATTGGCTATTTTTATTAAATCTACCAGCCTTGCTCTTTTTTGAGAATGTCTTTTATCCCTGATTGTACAGATTTCTGTCCAAAGGACAGAGGATCTGCTTCACTCCACTTCCCTTTCCCCCAGTGGCAATAGATACAGAAATGTACAGCAGAGGAAGGGAAACAAAACTTTTATTTTATTTTACTCTTATTTTATTTTTAATTCTGTGCAATTATAACATACCGTGGTCACACATCCTAGTAAACACCTAAACTAGATGGATGTTTTGCTTCACTAACAGACATTTATTCCTATTTATGCCACACTCTTCAGGATATTTCCAGAAACATTATCAAAGTTAACTTTCAGAGATGCTAGTTCAGTTATAGATGCTGCTAATGTGCTTGCAATAGCATCAAAGCAGAATATTTATTAATGTATACAAATCAGTGCTTGTAATACTTATATTTTGGGAAAAAAGTATCAAATCTACAAATGTTCTGTAGATAAACTTCCTACTTTGTTGCTGCTCATTACATACATAAATAAATGAGAAGTGTTAATAAGTTTTGTATTTTAAAACATGGATGCGAAGAGTTCTCTCTGTGATTTTCTTTCAGACAGCTTCTCAATTTCTCTAGCAGAGCTCCAATATATACGTATGTGTGTCACCAGAGTTTTTTGGAGCTGCTGTGAATGGCACCGTTTCAGAGCCTTGTTGGCAAACAAAAATCTGGAGATATTTATAAGTTAGCAGCATTCCAGCCTCTGAGTAAATAGTTGACTAGTCTTCTCAGTTTCTGGCCAAAGAGTAAATGTTAAGATTGTATCCAATGGGGCACAGGTATTCATAGCAGACACAATTCTTGATCTTGATTCAATTCTGTATGGAGGCCAAAGAGCTGTTTTTAATTCTTGTATGAATTTATAGCCTTTCTACTTGGACCTCTGATTGGCTCCACACTTGAAGCCAACTGTACAGAGAATAAGCAAGGCTGCTTATTTTCAGTAAAACTGTTTTTAACAACTACTGACATAGCCCTTGAGCATTTCTACTTCTGGAATTTTCTGAGCTCTTCACACAGAGTTTCTCTAGCCTGCTCCCCAGGGGTGTGCAGATATGCTTTGTATTTGGACTGTCCATGCTTTTTACCCACAGCTCCTCTCAGAGCAGTAATATAAAGAATATGGACTACAAACGGGCATTTGAAAACAGATATGAAGGATGATCTTGGAGAACACTGTGTGCACTGACATGTCAGAAATTTAGGTGTGTTCAGGTTGTGTATAACAAAATTTATATTATTACCCTAGATTCCTAGAACGCAAAGTCCTTCACAAAGTTGGCATTACAGTGCTTGAAAGTCTCTCTAAGATCTTGTCTGGAATACTCTTGTTTCCTTTATAGCAGTGGTCTAACTATATGAAGGAAAATTTCTATGTTGAAATGAGGCCTGCTATATTCTGTAAATCATATGTCACTGTAAATCAAGTATACATTACAGGAGTCAGGGCTGCATCTAAAGAGGCAGTGGTGCTTATGACCTCTTCCTCTGAGAAAAAAAAAAATCCAAAACAAACCAGAGTAACAGACACAGAAATGGATCTTTCTCATTATGGCTACTTTCTCTAGGAATTCATTTAACTTCTCGTCATAATACTGTAGCTGATTTTCCAGCGTGAGTAGCTGAGAGGAGACTTCCCCTTTCTTCTCATTCTAAATCTTGTGGTGGACAGAATAATGAGAAGGAAAAAGAAGATATGCAAGTGGGAAAAAATACAGTACTTCAGGAAAATACTAACAAGGAGAAGATATTTATTGAATACCTAATGTTGCCTTTTGAACTTGATACATGCTGGGAAACATAAGAGCATAGATAAGAATAAAGAATGGGGACATCATCAACGTCTGAAAGGGTTACTGACAAAAAGGACACATGAGATACAGATGCATGATTAACTATGTTATGTGACTTTTGTAGCATTTGGGGATTACACTTTTTTTTCATTCTTTTATTGTTATTTCTGTATCTTCTCCTCTTGAACTATGTAGCAACATCCAAGCATTTGAACAATTAACAGTGAAGAACAGAAAACTCCTCTTTGTACAAGCTTTTCACACCATTTCTAAAATCAAATACCTCAATATGCTTTTCTTTTGCCTGATGATGTCCCCACTCATGCTTGGTAATTCTGCCTTTTCTGCTCTTTTATAACGCACATCCCTACATGTTATAGTGTCCTGTTTTGCTTAGAAAAGCTAATTCTAATGAATACCAATTTATGCAGCCAATTCAAAACTCTTCTGAGCAAACTATCTAAAAATCCTCATGTAAACATTGCATAAGTTATTCATGAATAAATCCCTAAGGTCCATATCCTCCTTTGCATGTGAAAAAAAAAAAAAAAAATGCACAGTGTATATCTGGGAGTGGGGGGGAGTATAGCAGGAGAGGATCACCTCAGAAGATCTGCAGTTTATAATCTATTTCCAATCTATCACATGGTTCCTTCTGGTAGTGCAGTGTCATACTGTGACGGCCAGCAGGTTTACCAACAACCCTCACAGAAGAAGAGGTCTTAGAAACAATAGGGCTCTGACTGAAAATCATTGCCCAAATATGTCCAAAGTGTCTACTAAACAGCAGTTTATCACAGGTGGTTTTCCAGGTCCTCTTCATAGTGCTGGTCTCTGACATACTTCAAAAAGTGCAGCTCCTTGGTAGTAGTATAATACCTTGGACCAAGTCTCTAAGGAGCTTCTAAGAGTGAATATTCTGACCAGCTTACATTCAGGAATGCACATCTCTACCTATCCCCTGCACAGACTTCATGCCTGCCTTTATCTGCTATTTCTTTAGCGTTGAGTCAGTTGTGAACAGGCCCACAGAAAACTGAAAGGTTACCAAACACAAAGGAAAAAAGACCAATTACAAGTGACCTGGAGGGAGCAAAGTGTGTGTGTGACTCAAGGGTTATGGCTCACAAGAGTAAAGGATAATTTTGTACTAAAATTGTAAAGGCTTATACCAAAGGGAAAATATTATACATAGTGGAATTTAGCCAAACAGATACACCTAGCTCATTAGTGAGCACATATATTTATTTTTTATCTTCTTAAATACAAGAGAGAGGAAGTTGAAATTGGAAGGTTTGCCTGCAGTAGATCTGATTCAGCTGAATGACTTTCAGATAGGACCTACAGCTTGAAATTTACTTATGAAAGAAGCATTCAAGTTTTACATCATTATAACCATTTGCACCCTCAAAGTTAGAAAAAAAAAAAAAAAAGAAGAAAGAAAGAAAAAGAAAAAAGGGAATACAGTAAGCACTTTGGGACACTTGCACAATATTGGAAATGTATATAATGTACCAGTACAAATCTGAAAATATTAATGAAAATAGAAGCACATTAAATTAAATTACTACTGGTCAACCATATTTAATTTATTAGTTGCACTGAAGACATTAAAAGCAAGACTTTCAGCCATTTGTATGCCTATTCATAGCTACATTGAAAAACATATGTTGGATATTTTTGTTGTATGATTTTTTATTACTTTTCATGGGAAAAAAAAAGATCAAAATGATAAACATCCTCTGAAAGCTGATAGGTTACTTGCTCACTAATGAAATTGCAACAATCCTTGTGACATGACTTCCTCATAACAGTGTTCCTGTGTTTGCCAAGCAATTTCAGGAAGTCAAACCACCGTGGCAGTAGCTCTGCAGGACAGCACTTGGAGCCCTTGCTGGCAGCAGCAGAGAAGGGGCTTTTTGGGAAGCTTCAGTCCCTTAGTGCGGCACTTTCAGCTTCACTTCAGGTGTCATAGAGCATGGGCTATTCTCTTGTGACTCCAAGGCAACCGTGATATCTTTGAAGTTCTCAGTGAACATGCACTAGTATTATAAAAAGATACAACCCCTCCTACTGAGGGCCCTATTGATTTTTCTGAATTCCACTTTGCGGTTGGCAAGACAGCATTATGATTCCTTGCCCCCTAGCATGACTGTATGGATAAATGGATAAAATGGGCTTTAGGAACAGACTCTGAATCAGAAGTGTCTCTGCTTTCATGTTGAATGGCAGAACGGCAAAGTGAAATGGCAAAATTCTGCCTCTGGACACTGCTGTGAACATAGCTAGACCTCAATCTTGAACATACAATATCTCTTTCCCTTCTCAATTTTCCTGGCACAGGTCAAGTGACACCTTGCCTTTCCCTGAATGGTACACGGCTGACAACTAGTTATGATTTAATAGAGCACAGGCCAGTTGATGATGGAACTAACGAGGATGAAAAGTAGAGTTTCATGCAGGTCAAATCCCAAGTCCAGGGAGACCTGAGAAACCTTCATCTGGAGGAAAGAGAGCTGGTCAAACAATGCTTCCTAATTCACTGCTCTCTTCCCAGCACTGTTTAGTTACACAAATATACTAGCAAGTATTCCCTGGGTAGCTGTGAATCTGTGTTCTCACAACGCTTTATTAGCTGTACTTGAGTAACTTATGGATACTAGATGTTTATGCTAGAAGAAGATGCATATCTTGGTTTGGGGTGGTTGTGCCTTTCCCAGAGAAGCATACTAGTCTTGACTTCCAGCAATCATCCAAATCCAAGAGCAAATTGTTTGCTAGGTTTTTCAGCTTCACAACCTTATGAAATCCAACTGCAGTGCATACTCTCAGCCTTCGCTAAGCTGTTCTTGTAGAAGAAAACTGCTCAGGAGAACAGTTGCAGCCATGCAGATAAAATAAAATGGACATTAGTTATAGGCAGAGTAGTCAGTTTGATGGCAAAGATAATAAATCCTATGGCATCTTGAAAAATGATGGATTATACAACTGTGGACTGACATGCAAATCTGCGGCATTGTGTGATTAAATGGCTTGTTCATGCTGTACAGACCTATTGTTTCTCACTGCATGGATATTGTGTTCATTCCTTTAATTGAATCATATATTCATATACTATTATGCTATTTAGTGATATCATGATACTTCTTCTGATCAAGTCCAAATGGGGTTGTCCAGCACAACCTACTAAATCCCCAGATAGTCAATGGAGAGTATCCTGAGGGTGATTTAGAGTAGAAGACTAATTTTAAACGCTCTGATTTTTTCTCAGAGGAGCGTATCTGTCTACACTGAGTGCAGTGGAGTCTACGGAGATCATTACTTGTAAGACAAACTCAGCTTTCGTGAATTCTTTTGCTTCCATGTAGTCATTTCACACTAAGGATGACCAAAAAGAACAAGAGAGTGTTCAGCTGGAGGATATTAACAAAAGTACAAATTGGACAGACAATGTGCAGCCTCAGGTTCTCATCATGTTTTCACTAATACAAAATCATTAAGAAGATCTTAAATATCTGTTCTGCCTCTTTTACCATAAACATATACAACAGGTGCTAAAGAACAGATTCCATTTTAAAGTCATTTTGTACAAGTGCAAAGTATACCTTGTTCAAGGTACAGGCCAGTAGAAAAAGATGCCCCAAATGCTGTCGCTATGAGATTATTTAATTACATCTCTCTCTCTCTCTCTCTCTCAGAAGAGAGATATTCATAATTAGTCACTGAAAACTGTTATTTCAAGGACTGACAGACACTGACTGATTTCTGTGTGTTTAATATTATTTGACTTCTCTTCTTCAACAGAAAGACAACTATGTTCACCTTTGGAAAAAAAAAAAAAGTGATAGACTTTCCCTGATTGGTAGGAGGATGAGATATTCAGTGAAATGCTCTTACACAGTATGACACAATACAGCACTGTTTTCTAGAGAGACAGCATGATGCTCTTATGGACAGGGCACCTTTAAGACTGACCCACTGTGTGTATGGACAGGACTTTTATAGCTGCACTAAGCAAACCTACATTTTAATGCACAGTCTTTAGTGAGAAATTAATTTTTTGTAGTCTTTATTCACACAACTCTTTTCTATAAAACCCTTTTACATAATTTGATATAATTTGAAGTGACTAACAATGACTGATAATTGTAGGAGTAAAAGGTACCCCAAAAGAAAAGAACTTTCATAGGTGAAGGTTAGGATCCTATATCCAGCTGTGTTGGCCAAATTGATATTAGTTTAATAACCTGTAAACTGTGCTAGAAAAATGTAATTGTCCTACATTACAAGGGTACTCCTTTAACTGCACAGTTTATTCAAATGTATAATCTAAATAATTGAGTACCTCTGCATACAATAGAACATTGCCTCAAATGCAAACACCATTTAATAGACAGTTATATCCAAACAGATGGATAAAAAAGATGCCTGAATATAATTGGTTTGCTTTTGATTATTCCACAGATACAAATTTACTTAAACAATAAGTCTAGACAAGGTAGGATTTATTGTCAGACAAAATTCAGTTTGGTAAAGTGAAGCTGAGGGATTTATGAGGCACTTAGTGGGACTCTTTTTTAATCTACTTCTCACCTTGCTGTTTAATAAGTGTAACGTGAGAAAAGGAAGAGACTTCTATCTTTTGACTCCCAGATTGTTTATAGCTTTTGAAGGGATAAAAAAATATATATCATTATTATACAATTATATAAATATGGATACAAATATATATATAGATAAATTGTAGAAATGAAAAAAAAAAATCTAATATGGACTATACAAACTGGCTGATAGTACCCAGATGTTTATCGGAAAGCCTTGTATTCTGTAAATTGTGCTAGGCGCCGTTGTGGAGATTCTCCAGGAAACTCCCACTTCAAGCCCCATTGAAGTCAACAGTGCTTTGCATAAGCACAGGGAAAAGAGTGAGATTGTTAGTATTCAAATGGCATCTGAATCTTGGATCTAAGGCTGCACATCATGTGGACATCAAGCTTCCATCATGTGGCAATGTAAGGCCACAGTCCTCCATTCTGAATTCTGTTTAAGTGCCTCTGTCTTCATATTTCCTAGGCAGGGCCTTAAAAGAAGCCTAGTACCAGTCAGTAAGGAGATCATTCTGCAATTTCAGGATTATACTATATTTGAACTCGCCTATAAAAATTTCTTTCTTTCTTTCTACCTATCTTTCTATCCATCCATCCATCCATCCACCCACCCACCCACCCACCTATCTATAAAATAGGTTAATATTATACATAGATACCTCAACGCATAGATAACTAATCATCAGGAAAAAATAATGAACATTTGTTTAAGCCTAATCTTATGAGACACTGAACTTCATCAGTGTCAGAAGCGGTTAATTATTAATCCCCAAATGATTGGGCATTCCTAGTATCTGGAAGTCATCTTGAGTCAGAATTCAGACTGCCTTCACTGCTGCCTAATTTACCCACTACTAATGTAGTGTTTAAATTTTAGGGGGAAAGTGCAATTCAGACTACTTCACATGTAGGACTACTATATTCTTGTTCTCTAAACTGAAAAGACGGGAATAACACCTGTGCCTAAGGTAGACACTTATGCTATGTGATTTGAATATGGCCTTCAATCACTTACGAATAATTTGCATTTATTGCTATTGTGGTCAAATGTCCAGAGGACAGTCTGTTAATAATTGCTCTTGTATCTGTTATTGCTTGCAATAAAGTGAGGCCAACAATAGCCTGTCTCAATAAAACCATTTTGACAGTTGCTCTTCCTTTGTTTCTTTTTTTTTTTTTTCATTATCTCTTTTCTTTTTAATGCAGAAAAGCTGTAGTTCTTTTTTTTCTTTTAATAAACTCTCTCAGCACACCAAAATAAGGTACTGCCACTGAATGCTGCCAATTTTGTAATAAGATTTAGTAGCTTTCCAGAGAGTTACTTGCAGTTCTAATAATAATTTTCTTTAAGTGTTCCGCTTTATAAAATGTCTTCTTTGTTACTGAAGTTGCCATATGTACATATGGACATTTTTTTTTTTTCTGAAAATATTCCTGGGATTTTATTGCCATTAATCTTTTCTGAGGGTGCATATAATTTATCTCACAAGCCATCAGAATTCCCATAGGGTAAATTACTCTAGAGGTCTCTGTGCCCTCATACTGTATCAAATTGACCTACTTCTTGTTTGCCATTTTTGTGTACTACATTGCTTATTTAACAAGAAACAGAATGATTGTGATTCTGAGAAGGTCCTTTGATAGTAGTTTTGACACTCTGCCTGAATAATGACCCTCATTATGGAGCCTATGACAGGCTCTGAAAGTACTGATTTATGAATACATCACAGGTTCAGCATTAGAGCTCCCCCTACTCACTCCTGATGTAGGGCTAGATATAGATAGAGTCTTTTGAAATACAGTGAAGATGAGATAATTGCATGATTATGACCACTCAAATAACCTTTTTTTTTTCTGATTTAACAAAGCACTGTCAGTTAATTTTGATTGTCTCCCAGGTTTTCAGAAGCCTTTGACAAAATGTTTGTTAGGAAAATCTATTTCATGTAGGATTGCCAGCCATGTCTTAAAGGCCAGTAAGGTAGGAGTTATACATAGTCTTTGTTGCTAGAAATGCTTTCCTATAGCAAACACTCATTAACACTTGATATGATAATAGACTGTTAGAAGCAAGCTTAGCTAAGAGCGAGAAGTCTGTGTCCTTGCTAAAACAAATTACAAGACACTTTGTAAACACATTTTTGTGAGGATTCTTGTTGATTTATTGTTTCTTCCATAGCAGTTATTTAAATAAATGTAGCTAATTTAGTTCGTTTGCTGCACTGTATAATTTTGTTCTTTCTGATGGGGTTATATGTAAAAGCCTGAAGGAATCACATCCCCATTAATCTTTTTACAAGTGCAATAAATAAATAAAGAGACATGGTTTAATTTTGCTAGTTAGGAGATTTAAGAAAGCAGTGGTAGCAAAATGATTTCTTCCTGTTCTCACCCTTCTCCTTATCTTTCTCTTGAAGACAGAGTAAATATTCTTGCTTAATGAGGTAATAGTTCTTAAAAGGAAGAGTTAACATGGATGACTAAACCCATATATGAAGGGTATTTCATGACTATTTGAATCTACGTCTAAAAGCGTCTTTTCTCCCAAGCACTCATTCTGCAATGTGTTTGCTCACACTTACCCTGAAATGTATTTAGAGTTTTCTGATGGGACTGGAAGCGTCTGCGGTGCTATGGATCCAGTACTTTCACAGGATTTCAGTGTGCCAGTGTGCCACACACTCAAGGCTGTGTGTGTTTTTTCTACCTCTTTACTATCTGTATGAGTCCTGTGTAGACTTAGGTATAAACAATCCAGAAATATGTCAATTTGAGGGTATTTATGGGAATAAAAAGACAGAAATAGTGCATGTGACATGGCAGATTGGTAAAGGAAGGTGAGCAGTTCTCCATAACCTTTTTGGTAAATTCAGACCTCAGCAGGAATGACTCTTACTCAAGAATCAACTATTTCATTGCATACAGGAATGCAAATCTAGTATTTCAGGAGACAAAGTGACTTAACTGAGCCCATTGAACAAAAAAACACAGGCCAGACTAGGTAAGCTGCACTGGCATTCAAGGATGATCCTGAAAAATGGAAAGATTTCAACTGTGGTTAATGATGCTCTAATACATGTAGAACATACAGATACGTGAGGCTACCTCAACCTGAGCTACTTTGAGCTGTGCTTTTTGCTGTAAGTCTCAAAGGATGGTAGGATGTGGTGACCAGCTGATCAGAATACACAGTAATGTGAAGCACCTAATAGAGTGTATGTGTTAACAGCGGTGTCACTGGCAAATTCTGTCTGAATGCGGAACACATGATAAGCCCAAAGTAATCTCCCAAAACCTTTTGTTCTTTGTTCACTCTGTTCTTGATGTTCACAAGAAATTCTGGAAAATGAAGTTTGCTTTAAAGGTGTTTTCAATGGTTTTCCATCTTTAAATAGTTAGGACCATATACATTTACAAGACTTCAATGTGTACTTGAAAATCCTAATCAAAGGCATCGATTTTATTTCATGTTGGCCATCAAAACCATAGCGTCTTTTGTTAAGCTCCATCTATTTTCCAGTCAGCAGTCACTTTATTGTTAACTGGGTGTTGTTCTTCAGGAAGTCTAAAATAGTGAAGAAATATAGTAAAAACTATTTTTGTGTTACATGAGGAAAGTCTGTGAAAATAATTCTTTTTCAAAAATTTGGGTATCATCTCTTTTGCAGACATAGAAAGAAATATCTGTTGGCTTTGTGGCTTTGCTGATTGGTAAAGCTAGTTCCAGAAGAGCATTGTAGTTCTATAAAAGTATTTCGGAGCATAACAAAACCTTCTAGACTTTAATAACTATACATGACTGATCTGTCCTCTCTGGCAAGGTTAACTGTTTCTCCCAAGGAGTTAAGTGGCATATAAACTATTGTTCACACCATTTGTGCTAACAGCCTATCATGACCTCAGATACTGTAGTGGTCATAGAAGGTATCCTGTACAATACATTTATCAACAAAGGTAAAAGGACCACAGGGGCAGTGCTGACTTTAAGTGTATTAGGGATCTATAAGGATAAATGCCTAACCTCACTCCACAGCAAAAAGTAATTACAGAACCATTGTTTCTATAGAGTTAATATTATTTCATGGTTCTTTAGAAATATAAGCTATTTAGTTCTTGGGTTGACATCTGTACTGCATTATATTTTATACAATACATCCAGACTAAAGGGTAGAGCAATCAGATAACTGTGAGATCATTTTACTTTTACAAGAAATCATCAACAGAAATAAAGCATAGAAAACGAACAGATTGAATTCAGTAGTTATTTTTTAATAGATTTAAATGATCTAATTAACAATAGCCTGAACAGTAGAATTTTAGGGCTTTATTTAAAATTGCATGCCCCATATACAGTGTGTATAATCTTGCATACTTATGCACATTTAATCTCTTTTTCCATCCATTAGCTTTTGGTTGCAAGTGATGTAGACTTAGGTCCTTAGACTGCAATTCCACTTCAGAAATGACTGCCCTGCCTGAAAAGAAGGTAAGATTGGCTCAGGTAGAGAATGATCACACCTGTAATATTTAAAAGAAGTGAATACAGAACATGGAAAAATAAAGTTGTCAAAATTTTCCATTTGTAAACAGTGTTCCAGAAGTCTGCCTAAAAAATAGCCATGATATAGGCAGGAATTTTATGATTTGCACGAGTATCTGCCTGCAGTAATTATTCTTAAAGTCACGAATAATGAATAATTATCAGAACAACCCACTGCCACATAACAGAGATATTGACAAAGATCATAGTCCCAAACTCCTTGCTTGAGGAAAATGTCCACTGAAGCAGATAAAAAAAAATATATAGAATCATAGAATCATAGACTGCTTAAGGTTGGAAGGGACCTCTAGAGATCATCTAGTCCAACCCCCCTGCACACGCAGGGTCACCTACAGCATGTGGCTCAGGACTGTGTCCAAGCGGGTCTTGAAGGTCTCCAGAGAAGGAGACTCCACAACCTCCCTGGGCAGCCTGTGCCAGGGCTCTGTCACCCTCACGGTCAAGAAATTTTTCCTAAAGTTCCTGTGGAACTTTTGGTGTTTCAGTTTGTGGCCGTTTCCTCTAGTTCTGTCGGTGGCCACCACTGAAAAGAGGCCGGACCCATCCTCCTCACTGCCTCCCTTGAGGTACTGATAGACACTAATGAGGTTTCCTCTCAGCCTTCTCTTCTCCAGGCTGAACAGGCCCAGCTCTCTCAGCCTTTCCTCATAGGGCAGATGTTCCAGGCCCCGGATCATCCTTGTAGCCCTGCGCTGGACTCTCTCCAGCAGCTCCACATCCCCCTTGTACTGGGGAGCCCAGAACTGGATAATGAAAACTATAGAAGAACCTAGCTAATAGCAGCCGAAGTCAAGTAACTATCGTCTCTTAAGTCTCTGGGAATTAATAGGCAAGTAACATGGCCAAGGTTTTTTACTATGCTTTTTCCAAGAGTGGCTGCAGATATATACTGCAGATATATACATATATATGCATACATATATAATATGTATATATACACATACTTATGCATATGTGTATATGTATATGCATATTTGTGCAACATTTCTCCCATTTGTCCACCTTCCTTCTTAATTTTGTAATCTGGGCTTTTTCACTCCCTTTTCACACTGAATCCGCTCTGTCTTTTTCAGACCCATCGTCATGTGTCACCTGGTGCTTTTTGGGAATGGATATGTTGGGAAATAATCCACCCCCTAAGGGAAAAAAAAATATTGCTACATATCTCTGGTTGTTTTTCATGCCTGTAAAAACATTTTGCTTTTTACCACATGTATATCACACCACTGACATCTGCCCTCAAGGTGAGGTGTCCTTTTGCTGCACTTCTGAGTGTATCAAACATTTCAAATTATTGCCAGTTTCTCTCGCTTAAGCAGGAACCTTCCTTTATATGTTTCCTATCTAACTGACAATAATGCAAACTTATGAGGGCCAGATTTTTAGCTGTTTTAGCCGGGCCTCCCATTTTTTGAGTCCACCACCTTGGAGGCACAGCATAGTTCATTTGGACGTCAAACATCTGGAGTGCAGCAGTCATCATGAGCTCTGTTCTTTATGCCAGTATGGCTGGGTGCCATTATGAGAAGGACATGAATTTAAACTGTCAGGAGGAGATAGACTCACGCTGGGTTTGTGCTATTTTCCCAGAGTTAACCTGGCATTTCCCCTCCTCTCCCCCGCCTTCCCAATGACTACTTCCTTTCTAGGAGCTCATGAGAAGTGTTTGCAAAAATCAGGAATACGTTCTGCATTACATATTAGAAATAATCTTGCCCCACTCTGATATACCTGGTCCAAAGCAGTGAGGGATTTTGCTTAGGGGAGAATGTCCCTTTTCTACAATGGAGTTACTTACCTGAATGAAATGGTTTTGGGGCCAGGATCCTACAGCCTCCATAAGAAATCAGCATGTATGCAACAATAAAATAACAGTATAGGATGGAATTTAATATTCTCCAATATCCTAAATCTGGAAGAAAATCACACTATAATACTTTTAGATCAATAATCAAAGGCCATTAATTATCAAAAGGTAGGGCTAGGATGAGGAATAAATTAAATAAATAATTAAAAATAATTAAATGAAATAATTATAAAAAAAATCTTGATGAATTAAAATCTAGTCTTTCCCTCTATATTGTGCTGCTTGGCCTTTGTCAGGCATACATAAGCTATTCTGTGTTCTTCTATGAATCCAAAAACAATCGAAACTGGACCCTAATGTCAACAGTATTATATGATCACCAGTCCAATTGCTGAGTTAACATTCTGCCTTTCTTTTGTTTGATTTAGCCCTTAAGCCAGTTCTTGCTGACAAGTAGAAGGTTTGTTTGGTACCCATATGCTAAATTCTGAAACATATTTCCTAAGCACCATAGCTAGTTCCTTATTATTTCTCTCGTTTGGCCTCTTGCTTGGCCTTTTTGGTTGCCTCTGGTGCTAACTTTGCTGTTGGCTGTGAAATTGCCTCTAGGGCTGCCGTAGGGTCAGACAGCTTATGGTCTGTTTTCTCTTCATACCTACTATTGATGGAGAGCTGTTCTTACCTTAGAGAGGTGTGTGATTAAAAAGCCTGGTACTGAACTTTCTAAATTTTCCCAATATGCCTCTGGAACCCCCACAACCATATGTTAAAAAAATCCTCCAGCTTTCATTAAATAGGTGGGGAAACTCTTTTGAGAATTATTTTTCTTCTCTTGCACCAAAAAATATAAATATCTTCAAAAGCTTCTTTAAAAATGGATTACAAAATACTGTTTTTGTCATTTTTTCTCTACATAGCTTTTCCCCACATCCACATTATTGTTATTGACAAAAATTCCAAGGCCCTTTAAAAAACAAGAAATTAAATAGTGAATCAATAAAGATTAGCTATTTACTGTAGATTATTTCTTTATCATTCCCATAATTACAATAATGGTTGCTGATGGAAATTCTATTTATGTGAATCATTTTATACTTGTTATTTATTATTATTAATGTTACCATTATTATCTTCTTACCCTTCAGTTCACAAGATGTATCTTCTCAGTGAATTTTAATTTCAATATCTTGCTATTATACTGTACATAATCCTATCAAAGACTGTCCTTCATGCAACATTTTCAGTGATATATTATCACAGAGACCATTAATGAATGAGCTTCATATCTTACTAATACTGTTTTAGATACTATTTTTATTAATTTTCTAAGCTGTAATTCTTCATATAGTACCTATGTCTGTCTTCTATTAAAGTTGTGTTTTTGATTTTAACATGAGGATTTCAAAGGGAGACATTAACTTTGTCTTTAAAAATACATTTCAGTTCATAGATTCTAAATGACGATATTATAATGTCTGTGCTTTGTTCTTTCAGACTCTGTATAAATTTATTTTCATATATTTTCCCTAATTTTTGCAAGCAGTTTCCTGTTAATAAACAAAATAAATTAATTTTTTACAAATGTTGCTCCTTATGATGTGCCATAAAGATGGAAAAAAACATACTCAAAGCAATTGAAGTTTTTCTCCTGAGATACAAATTATAGTAATGCAATAAAGATAAATATTTAGCAGTTTCTAAGCATATTTTACCAGTGTAATCAATAACTTAACCCTACATGCTGTAAGTTTCTATTAGCTAATTTTTCAGATAAATGACAAATCTATTTATAAGGGTCTGTGACTATTACTGAGAAATAATTTGTTCTTTTTATTATGACTTTTCTTTATTCTTATGATTTGCTATTAAGATTATTGAAGAAATGCAACTACATAGCCTGTGTATGATATTGAGCTCTTCAAGCATTTTCAATATTTGGTCAGTGCACTGCACTCTAAAAGTTAAAAAATGGTGTTGGTTTAGGATCCCATTTTGAGGGAAAAATGTCCTTATTGGCATTTAAAATACAGATTTGACTAATCTTCTACAGTTGCTTAATCTTTTTTTCTCTTATTTTCAAGCATTCTGATGATATAGAGTCAGTGGCCAGTATTAGAAGGTCTTTAAAACTGTAGTGTGTATAGAAAATGTAAATAAATCACAGATTTGCTGGGAATAGTATATATACATGCATTCTGTAGCTTAGATTAATAGTTAAGGAATGAAGCATCACTATAGGAATTTAAGCTTATGATATATTTAGCATCTTGCATAAACCAAATATAACCCTGCCACTAGTTTGCAAATATATATCTATATGTATTATATTTGCCTATATTGTTAAATGAAATAGACTACTTTGATAGTCCATAAACAATGTATGATATACATACAAAAATCTATTACAAGCAAGATGCTTGTATGGCATACTGTAGATAAATGTATAGAAGGTCTTTTGCATAATGATGTGTAAACATGAAAATCTAGAAAGAATCATCATTAAAAAGATCCTTTATAAATTTTTTCCCAAAGCTTTTGTACTCCTGTGAGTACCCCTTACGAACATCAACAATATCTTTGCCTCTTAAAGTAATATCATAGTTACATGAGGTTCATTTTTTAACATTTGACTTTTTCCAAGGGACAGCTCTACAACCTCTCAGGTTTAAATGTTTCTATTGATTTTTATGTCTGGATTTATTGTGCTCATACAAGAAGCAGAGTAGTGCACCTCTTCTTATATCATAGGCAAAGCAATCTATTTTTAAAAAGTCAAGGGATATGCTTTATGTAACATATAGGCATTGGCCCACCATATACACTGGTGGGCCAATTCATCATGGTACTTAAGCACATGCCTAAATGTAAACATAAACAGCAGTGTGCTTGAAAGAAATCAAGTGGTTCCGTCCTGGATGTACTGAGGCTTTAATTTTGCGCATATTATTTGGAATCTTTATTTTTTCTTTTTGGTGTTTAATTTCTGTATTTATTATTTGACTAGGATTCTTTAATGGATTTTTTCTCTTCATAAGTATATACAGCTTCAATCTTCATACCTTAGTATGACTGATTTAACTAAGGCTTGTAATGTTGATGAGATAGGAATGTTGCATCTTCTTTAAGACAGAGATACGGCAAACCATTTAATTCTGCGTTTTACTTCAGGAAACTGTAGAAAATCAACTCTATAGAAGTTAACAGGGTTAAACATTCTTAAAGTTAAGCATATGCTTACATGTTTTGCTGGAGTGGGGCCAAGGGTACCAGTTCTGCAACACATTTGAGTGCATGCTTACATCCCTTTGATGTTAATGGGATTTAAGCCCGAAGATTTACATATATGCTACAGGGATTTACTGACTACAGATACTGAATAAAGATACTGATGACTTGAGGCCTCAGACTGAAGCATTCGAAGTTGACCCAACTCCTAGTGATTTCCAGTAGTTTTGGGGGACAGTTAGTTTGAACATTTTTGGACATTTCAACTTACCTTTCTCCATCAAAGTGTGATGATTATGATTGTGGGTCAAGAAATGGAAGTCACTCTGCTAAACTGTCTAGTCCACTGAGAGGGAATCTATTTTGCCTCCCAAAGCTTGCAGGGCTATAGCTGCCTTGGCCAGACTGCATCCCAGGCTCCATGAAGGCTCATGGAGGCAACTGGCACTATTATCCAGGCAGGAACTGTGGGGTTGTGCTCCCTGTTAGAGGTGCCAACGGTACCTGGGGTTCTCATTCCACCCGCAACTTATCATTCAAGATCCAATATGCCATCCCTGTCTTTTCCTGTCTGGAAGTTATGTTTCTAATCTAATCATCCAGTTTTCCTCTATAGTCAGTGGAGTTTCATCTTGTCCTAAAAGAGTTGTCGAAGAGAGTGGGATTGATCTCCTTGTGGAGATCTCCTTGTCTCCCTCTACTGACTGCAAAGAGAGCTTGAATCCAACGCATGCATTTTAGATAGTGAAATCCCACTGATGGAAGTCATACCCTTAGTAACTAACCTCATCTCTGGAATCCAATTTGAGTGCCATACCTTTTTCTTTATATTAAAAATTCAAATAAAATTACATTTGAGTGTCTGTAAGGAGATTTTTAACAAACATTACTGAGACTATCATCTCTTCTTAATATACAGTATTCATATGCTGTGAATATACAATAGTTACACTATCCAAAACATGTTTCTGTTGGGATCCCACATGATCAATTACTCAGGGTAATATTTACTAAATATGTCATTTTTTCACCAATGGTTTCTTTTTTTTTTTCTTTCTCCTTTTCCTTTTTTTAGAAGTCTTGAAGTGCTGGTCTGAGAAAACGGCAGCCTTCCTTTTGGTGTATATAGAGCAAAATTATACCTGTCAGAGATGAAAATACCATAATTATATCTTGTTATAATTTATTCATTACTTTATGGATCTAAAGCCTTCGAAGGAATGTCACAAATCCACAGAAAATTCTTGAATGCACTATTTAGCAACTTGATTTCTTATGTAGTGCACAGATTTAGATAAACCCTTTCAGTTAGTGAACACATAGGTGGTATTTGTTCCCCTTTCACTGATGGTGAGCTTTCCTGAGGGTGGGAAACAGCTTTAAAAAGCCAGAGCAACTGAATATTTATTATAAATTGGGTGAAGTCTTTGTCACATCAACAGTGGACCCTGCAATAGTCTGCCACTTGATCATCCAGAGCAGCTGTACATCATCATCATCATCATCATCCTCCTCATCATCATCATCATTTGTTTTGCCTTTGGCAATCTCTATACTGTCTCTGGGCTCAGGACACTCCCAAGATACAGGACTATAAAATATTCATAGGCACCTTAACATGGTTTAGTCTTACATTTCATTGCCTCCTACTATTTATTGTCTTTTAACCATAATTTCTTTCACACATATTTTTTGATGTAGATTGTGGGGAAAAATTACAGATATTGACATTTTAGCATGAAACTATTGCTGAAATACTTTCTGTGATCTGTTTAATTCACCGAGTAGGAACTTTCTTTTATTTCAATTGTTGTTTTTGCAATATCTACAATAGCTTCTCTTTACTGTAAAGCAATCTCTTCTAAGATGAAAATACAGAAAGAAGCTGCAGAGCCCTTCATGTTCTACCTAGCCAAAAAAGAAAGATTGCCATTGCATAGGTGTCCTAGACTACGGTCAAAAATTATTTCAATATAATTTACAATCTAGAGATTGAGTTTGTTGTGCCTGAGTGTTTAACACAGAGTTACACTCCTTAAGATAGACATACAGATATTAATAGACAATTTTTTGTTTACAGAACACTGTGATAGAGTAGCTGAGGAAACACTGTAGCCCCTATTCAAATCCTGGCTTCCAAAGACACTACCAAAGCCAAGATTATAAGATAACTTACCACCATTAAGACAATATTATATGTAACATCACTATGGAATAGCCAAAGTGACATGAAACAGAAGTTCCCAGTGATCAAATGTTATTCTTTTGTCATTTGCTGCCCAATCACAAAAGAACCTTTCACAAGATCAAACTGTAAATGAATATTTGGTCATTTTATAGAGATCTGGTCCTACTCAGGGCATCAGGAATTTTGTTGCCCCAAGGTAGGACTGGATCTTTACAAATCAAAGCCTTTATCTGGGAGGATACTCCTCTGTGTGTTCAGCAGCAGTGTGTTTTGTAACTTCCGCTCTCCACAGTTGAGTTTGGTGCTGCATGAAATTCAATTGTGCCAGGAGTTTCAGTGATGTTTTAGTGATGTCGTCTTCCTCTGGAAATTATGTCTTTATAACCACACACATTTAAAGATTAAAGAGACATTTGTCAAAGTACAATGAACTAAGTTCACTTTTTGCTTTAATGTCCTATTCCTATCTTAAGTACAAACATTTTATGTTGTCTTTTTTTATGTCAGTGGTTTTTAATGTGCCCATAAAATGACTTATTCTGTCTATGAGTTGCAAACTCATATTTGTTTTCAGTTAACTCTACTTGTATATCCCTCAGGAGCCGAATTATAGTCATGGAAGCTGATGCAGAGAATTTGGTGGCTTATAAGTAGGAAATACTTAGATTTTGGGGCATGGGCAGCCTTTCATGTACAAAGTTCTCATTTTAATATACCTCAGGCTACTGGCTTTACGATTTACAGTTAATTAGGATTCTGATTTGGGTTGAAAATTCCAATACCTATATGCTTTTATACATGCATTTTAGATCATGCTGGCTGAAGCAAATAACTGTGACTGTAGTCAATAAATGAATGTATACCACAGGGAGCAGCCCTTCCCCCTGCCCTCCTCTGTCAACCTGTAAGAAAATCCTACTGTGTTCCCTGTTCACAGCAATATCATTCTGACATCACTTTGTGATAGCTAGAAGATTTCCTTGCCTATCATTTAACAAAATCCCAATACCATTTCCTTACTTTTAACAAAGTCTCAAAATCCCTAATGTATCCCCTATTTGTTCCGCCTGCATTTCATGCTCAAATTGAACTCTTTAGATAACTGAGTTCTAATCTGCACATGTATATGTGACTTTTACTAGTATCAGGCAGCACTGCATGACTATGTGGAGGGGTAAGTGAGGTAAACTTACAAAACATTAATAAGAGAGAGAAGATAATAAATCACACAAGCCATGAATTTAGCATCTGAATTGATCTGTCTTATTCTTACATATTTAGATTTACAATAGTGCCAGTATATATTTAAAAATGGTAATTTCTTGTGATTCAATTACTCTCTTTAAAACAAGAATTTGCAAATAGTTTTAATTTTCTGTTTATTACATCCCTCTCCAAAAAACTTTCACTATTTCACTTTTTTTTCTTTTGTATTTGTTAAACACTGAACAACTTTTCAGTATGTAACCTATGCAGCAAAATAAAATGATGCAAAAATCTCCATTCATTTAAAACACTAATCTCAGAATTTCCTGGTGAAGTATGCAAAATAAATTTTGAGGCTTGTTATTAATATGCCAGGTCTGAACATAGTGCAGTAGGGACAGAGCTAGGATGAAGAGCCAGGGAGAATGATGGTGTGCTTGCTGTTCTGCCATATTGCTGCCAAAGGATTGGGAAAGGCATGGAAAGCGACTCATATAGTTGGGAAAGACTGGTCTGCATTAATAGCTGTCATCTCACAGATCCCCTTCCCCACAGAGATGGCAACTAGAAAGGCTTCACCATCTAGTGAAGAAGACAACAGCACTTTAGCTGTTTTTGTACTGCCAGCAATTGCTGGCGTATGTAACAGTGTACTTGTCTATTCCTAGAAAAAGGCCTTGAAAAAGCTCCCTTGACAGCAGTCTGGATTTACACTGGCAGGGAATTTACACTGGCAGTGGATTATATTTGGCACAGTATACAGTAAACATATACCCTTTTGATCATAGCAAAACATCCTTGCTTCACTTCCTCATTGATAAAATCTGTATATTTCTGCAAAGGTGACCTAAATATTGCCATACGTGCAGGGGAAAATATGTTTTGCAAGGGTAAAAAAGGGAGATGGAATGGTTCTTTGGGGAATGAGGAAATTTAAAAACCAAGCTAAGGAAGATCTTGTACCATATGCAATCATTTTCAACTGTGCAAATAAGGATAAAATTCAACTGTTTGGAAACTCCTTGTGATCGAATGTCTTACCCCATGGCAAAAGGTCTATATTGGTATATAAGACAACAGAAAATAAGTAAAAAATCGGTTCAGTTTATAACAGAATAAATCTCTTTATCACCAATATGATGGCAACACACAAATTCTTCCAAGATTAAACACCTACTGTGCTACACACCCTATAAGCACTTAAGAAGAACCTATCCACACCCTACAAAGATGTCTGCTCAGACATCACATGTTTAAATTCAGTAGAATATATGCTATAGAATATATAGTATACTAGAATACATAATGAGTGCAATAGGGATACATTATATATTGAATACATTGAGTAAACATTGGCATACATTTGCCAGCGTTTGCAAATGTACATCTGGTCATACATTTCTGTCAAATATTGGACTTAATGAAGAGAGAGACAGAACAGGCAGAGAAGAATAAGAGAATAGAAGTGGTTTACCCAGGGTCACCTGTCAGGTTAACAACAGAGATGACAATAGAATTTAATACAGAATCTGTTCTTCTGTTCCATTAGCAAATCATGCCATGAGTAGGTCTGCAGTGTCTGATGAAATAGATGCACACCACCTTTGTAAACAACTGAATCTGATCCATCTCCTAACCAGAAACTATCTTAATACATCAATAAACAAGCAGTTTATGGAAGGCAAGAGGACTGTATCTACTTCTGTCAGGTCTGCCTGTGGATAAAAGTACGTTCGGACAAACAGGAGAGAGAAAAACAAAAGGAAGCAAAATTTAATAAGGAAATTTAAGTTCTTTTCAATTTCAGTTTAAATAAAAGGCCATTCTGAAACAATCTGGTCTTTAATGGTAGGGAAAAACTACAATGAAATCCAAAGCAATAATGGATAAAGCCAGAGTTTGAACTTAGAAAGGAGAGAGAGCATAGCTAGTGTTTAAAGAACACATGTGAAATCCAGGATTCCATCCTGTCTTTGCTACTTCTGTATTGTATGTGGGCAAGCATGTATTTAACTCTGCGTGAGGTAAGTATTATTTTATGCATTTAAAAAAAATGGAGGCATATAGAAGTTGAAGGCAACATTTTGAAAAGGAGTTTCTAAGTCAGATTGCCTCCATTCTTGACTGGGTAACTTGGAGTACCTGTTGTTTGCTATTCATAATTTTGGCGTTCCAGCAGTGCCTTCTGAAGTCAGTTTAACCCTTAACATTTATGTGTTCCCATTTACTCACACACTGGCTTGCAAGAAATGTTGTAAGCCTACAACACTGCTGAAGTCCAGCTTCTGAATCATCTGCATTCTGTTTATTCTCTGAATAGCTTTGTTAGAAAAGACTTGCCAAAAAGTGTGAAATTCCAAAAGGCTCTACATTTTGGGATTAACATGTAGACAAATAATTGCATGCAAAAAGAGTCTGTCTGTCTTCCCGCCAGCAATTGATTAATTACAAGATATATCCTGTGTCAAATGTCTCTAGTGACACTCTGAATGCTCTCATTAGAAGAGTTAATGACGGTCCCTTAATATGTAAAATACTGTCCTTTTCAGTTTGTGTGTGTAGGATGCTAAGGATGAGATTCTCTAAAGAGATGCCTAAAATAAATCAGATGGACTGTGCCCTAGAAGTGTGTATTTTTTCTCCATCAACTATAAAGAAAGCCTGAGGTGACTAGATCAGATCTGGACATCAGTCCTTTATATCTTTCCAATTAAGTAAAGGAAATCCCACCACAACATATAGTGTCATTTGTAGTGTAAGAATACTACGAATTCTTATATTCTTAGACAATAGTCTACTAAAATTCCCTTACAACTCCTTTTTTCATACACATATAAATAAAATATTACATCTTATGCAACATAACATGAAGTCATTATGATGGTCCTAAATATATGCTCTGACTGTAGTGTCTTTAACAGCAGCCATGACACCAAGCCAGCATAGTCCTTTCATTCAACAATGCGTTATCTTGCAAACAGAGGAGGAACTGCAATGCCTGTGACCATACTGCTTCTCCCTCCAGCTATTTGTAATCTTTCTTGTTCATTAATATAACAGACTAACCACAAGGATGTCATGCCACTAGGACCAGCTTTCCTTATCTCTGCCCAATCTTAAAGGTAGCATGGCATGCCTATGGGCACTAATAGGCTTCAACAGTCCTGATCAATCTCTCCCAAGCTGCAGTCATGGGCCCCAAGAGCCTAATTCAAGCTTGGAGAAGGCCTGAGAAAGCTGGTGTGGAGCTGCAAGAGTGGGCCCACGCTACCTTGCCAGTGAGCTGGCACCTGAGGGCAGCCCAGGGCCAGCTGGGTGCAGTCCAGCTTCCCCCAAGAAAGGTGTGCAAGGCAGGGTCCAGGTTTCTGCAACACTTCAGGCATCACCCAAGGAATACAAGGTGACAAGTGAGGTCTGAGGACAACCCTGGCCACCCAGACAACAAATAGTAGAGTCTATGTTGGGTCAAAATGGGGCTCCAGGGCCCATGGGCTATGGGTGGGGGTCTCAGGTGAGAATAACCAATGTCTGCAGGTGCCCTCAGGGTCCTTACCGTTCGGCATGCTACAATCATAGCTGTGTATTGCACTATGGAAATGCCTAAGAGGAAGAACTTGGTCGGCTTTGGTCAAGACTCATTTCAAAGGCAGTCAGGCATTAAAACTGGAGGACTGGTTACGCACGAAGCCAGCCCTGGATTTTACGTGTTAAACTGGGATATAATCGCATCTACAGATTCGATCCTACAGCACTATCAAATTTACTTGCACATATCAGAAAATATATAAATGTCCTAAATATTGTGGAAGAATCCCCTTCACCCGTCACCTTCTCTTGAGTACAGAATTCTGACCAGCTTCTAGCGTAAACTTTAATCTCCAAGTAAGATGACAGAACAAATGTGTTGGAGGCTTCAAACACTTTGGTTCATAACCCAGAGAATTAACAAAAATCTATATGCAAGGTAGTTTAAGTAAATACAGCGAGTTGTGAATCACAGCTGGAAAGATGGGAGAAGTACATGGCTCAGAGCAGGAGGGCTTCAAATTGACACTGCTAATCGAGCAAAGATCAATTCTTAGAGCTCCAAATCTAATCCACTGCTGTCACATGCAGCCATGTCTTGTAATTCCTTCCACAGTTGTATCAAACTCAGAAATCCCTAAGATTTCTTGTCTCCTCCGCTTTTTCTAGAATTCACTTCTTAGGTAATGAGAAAACTTCTGTTCTACAGGCTAAATTTATGATGGTGAACGTATACCTATTTCTTCCAGTAATGCTGGTCACATTAAGTTGCCTAGGTAAACAGCAGAGTGTACAAATATATGCTAGTACTTGGCCATCTTTAAACATGCTTCTCAACTTTTAAACTAAGAGAAATATAGTAGGCCTAATTTTGTGCTGATTTATGCTACGTAAATCACTCCTGGGATATCTTGGTGATGTAATTTTGGCCAAGTGACATGCATCAAGGTTAAATTCTCTGAATTTGCTTAGCTTTTTGAAATGCAATTGAAGGTCTTTTAGCTATCCACTTTTCTTCCTTTTTTTGAAAAGCTTTCAGGTGTCTCTACTGCCAGACATTAAAATGTCAACTGCCTTTATAATATTTTCTCATATATCAAGCAAGAGATTACAATACCTTTTGATACTATCAATAAGAGCATTTTAACAAACTGTACTCCCTGAATTAGACATGTTTAACCTATATGGGCCTACAAATGCAATACCAAGTATTCTACTGCAAGCAGTAGAATTTTGGTGAAGTGTTGTCAAATTAATACTAAGATTTTGTAAATATAAGCTTAAAAAAAAGTGTATTTATAGCACAGATGATGAGTGAAATGTATATATTTGCCTTTGCTAGCAACATGACAGCAACTGTCATATTTGAACATTTTATTTTATAGAAACTTGTAGGAAGAATATGTGCTAATCTGTTATTTTCAGGGATAAATGAACTGCATAGTGCAAACTGTGCGTTGGCGCTGACCAATCTTTTTTCACAAGAAAATACTTTTTTGGTTTGGGCCAACTAGTACAAATTTTGTATAAATGAGCATAATGAACAATGGTTTTTTTTCCACACTATTTTTAATAGAAATTTTACTGGAAATGTTACTGAAGTCAAACGGATGTATGTTAGATGTGTAATTGTCTTTGGGAATATGGTCAAAATAAGAGTGACGGGCTTTTTGTTGGAATTAGAATTTGCCAAATTCATAGCATCTGCCCTTATTATAACTGTATCAAGAAAGGCACTGGTAGAGATGAGAACCAACAAGCTCTTTATTTCTTGTGCTTGTGCACAACAACTGGCCAAGGATCCTCAGTATGTACATAAAATTCATCTCATTTTAGGAAGGAATGTGTGTAACCTTGATTCCTCCAGTGAGCACTAGAATCTGCACCACTTTGCCCGCTTTATTCTAAGACAACAGGATATATGGTATAGGAACCTCATCATCTACAGAAATTCTTTGGAACGTGTTTGATAATTTATATTCTATATTGATATAAAGAACGAGGAAGAAGGATGTTACTGTGCAACAAAAAAAAATCTAGTCCATTTTGCTGGTTTAGAAGCAGAACTATATATCCTTTCCTTGTAACTACTAAGAAATATATGAAGCAGCAGCTGCTTTTAAGATTTTGAAATATGACAATAGTGTATTTAGCATAACACTGTGGTTAACTAACTAAATATTGCTTTCTTTATTCTACCTAAGCTAATTTACTGATTTTTACAGTCAGAGTTTCAAGGAGATTTGAAACGATTTACAGTTGTGTATACACAATTTCACATACGTATTTCTGATTATTAGCAGTTCCATGAATAATTAACATGCCTTTCAAAGGCCACATGAAGATGTTCAAACACACAGAAGGTTGGAGAAACAATATCAGATGTGACAGAGCCATTTCTGCTGGAAATAAGGTCAGAACTGTGTGGCTAATGTACTTGACTATGTTAATATACGAGGTGAAGACTTATAGATGTCTTATGATGTGTATATAAAGACATATATATATTGTCTGTAATCCAGGATTTATCTTGGACTAGCTTACTGAACGGCGTATATGAAATGCATTGTTTGAATATATAAGGACTTTTTTAAGACCATTAAAATAATAATAAAAAAGAAGACTTGGCTTTTGTTCAGACTTTTAAACTGGAGAAATATCTGTGGGAACACAGAACAGCTGCAAATTCACATTGACCCACTGTCATATCACAGAGCTATTTTACTGATAATGGTCTATTTCATTAAACAATTTCTATGATAAAACAATGGTTTGTTTTATTGGGATCCCTGCTCCATATATATAATTATTGCTAACAAAATATTTCTTTTATGCTAAAGTCTATATGCAAAAACTGCTTTTCACAAACTTCTAAACCTTTGCATATTTGGAAGTTCATTGAATAGATGATGTTTTCAGACTTCAGTCAAGGAATTGAATGCATCTCCTCTAAATTGATGAAATTTCAAAAAAATAGATAACTAATTTCATATTATATCCTCAGCAGTAACTGCTTACATCACATTTTTTGCATGGAACAGAATACTACCACCAGCTTGTCACAGAAATATCAAAGAGTCAATAAAGCACATTTGTCGCTGAGTGAGCACTATTGCCTACAAACAAAGCTGAGTGGGGCTAACAGATAGATATTAAAGCCACTGAATGAAAAGCCCTGTGTTAAAGTTTAGATCTTCTTTAAGTTATAGTTGCAGCCATGTTCACATCTTGATAAAAGGTAATTTTAATTGGAGAGCAATTCTCAAATCCCACAAGGGTAAAAAGACTGTTTTGTTTATCACTAAAGACTGCACTCCCAACTGCTAATCTTTCTGTCCTAGGAAGTGTCTTGTTCTCTTTTCTGTGTTGGAAAGCTTCCTAACAAATGTATTTTCCAAGACAATGAAGGAAGCAGACCCCCTATTCTTTTTTTTTTATCAATTTAATCTCTTTCATTCAGCTCACAATGTCCTCTTGTAGGCTAGGACTGTTTCCACATGAATTACTAAGTGACAAGTTAGTTTTGCCTTTTTTTTTTTTTTTGGCCCCACATGTGACTCCTTAAATGAAATAAAAAATAATTATAGGTATACATATTATTTTTAATTCATACAAAAATGCACAAAAGGGGCAAAGTATGCAGCACTCATTATAAAACTTGCATAGGCTTGCTATTGCATTCATAATTATTGATGGCATTTTGTCATTCAATATTTTCACATCACTAATTAAGAAAGAGACTCAGAGAAGAGTATAGTGAAATATGGAGTCTCTTTGTATGTCTGTAGAAAATTAGCTTTTGAACCTTGATTATGTTAGAAGGAACTTAAGATTTTTGTCACTGGGATAAAATACTTAAGAAATACATAATGTGATTTTATGCCTCAGTTTCCCTGTTGTAAATGCTTACCATTTTATAGAGCTCTATTTTTTTAAAAAACAAAATCTTTGACCAGGGAAAAAAATATCAGTGTTAAAATATTGTCAAAATAAACCATCCTGACAACGTAAATTACCAAATAGCCATATGGCTATTGAGATTAAAAGGTGGATAAGAACTCTTCATTCTGCCAGTTTAATTACCTTATGCTCTCCATCACTAAATAATGTGAGAAAAACTAAAAAAAAAAAAAATATATATATAGCAAGAACCAAACATTATGACCAGTAGAAAAATTAAATCACTATAAATCGGTATAAAACTAAATCCTTTATGACATAAAAATAATTTAATGATCCTCATAATACATCACTATACACCCTGGCAGCAAAACCCCACCTCGCAAAACACAGGTATGGATTGAACAGAGCTAAAACCTTGCCTTCTGTGCTGTGGAAACCTTTTTTATTTTTAAAGTTAGTTCAAGTGAGCTGGAGTGAATGGGTGATACATCCCTCAAATACAGACACAAGAGCTGAGATTGGACAACAACTTTGACATTTTTAGCTAGAAATCTTTTCCTGAAAAAAAATACTCTCTAAGGCTAACAGAGTGCATGCTATTCCAGCTTCCCATTTTCATGGTCATGTGTTTGACCATGTGGATGACATTCTTTCTACTAGGCAGTGTGACATCCCTGCAAAGGAACTCATACCTGACTGTCCTTGAGGACCGGCATTACTTTTCTTGCAGAAATGTTTTCCTTTCCAATGGTCAGGTGCAGCTAAGACAGCAAGTCTTTCACTCCAACACTCTTGCTTTGTGCATTGGAAAATAACTGAGGAGAAAGAAGATGAAGGTAGACTCATGAAATTGTCATGTTTTGAGTCAACCACATTTTCTGTCATTATGAATTCCTCTTATATAACTTAATACCCACAGAAAAGATCAGCAGAACAAAGAAAGGCCTAGGAACTACTCGCGTCTCATGTAAATCTCCCTTTCCCCCTTCTTTTTTAGATTTAAATGGGACATAAAAGATTGACGTGAGACTTCAGCTTGGTTAGCAGTATGCATGTCACCAGAGTAAGCTGCATTGACTGAGAGACAAGTGGCTAGTGGCTACAGTGGCAGAAGGATGGAGGACACGCACATGAGGAGGGGGCACGCACTGAACCAGCCAGGGGTAACGTCAGGGGCAGAAGACAGGCTCCTTTTCTCTCCCCTGCCCTGTCATAAAGCCTTGCCTGCAGAATTTCTCTTGGTGAAAAGCTATGGGGGCTTTGGCCAACACATACCAGTTACATGAGGAAAAAGTTTTGGTTGAGTGGAGAATAAAGAAGTGAAAGAGAATAACATCGTATTCAGTCTACCAGCAAATATATGAGGACAGGGCAGTGTTCCTCAGTCAGAGACTGGACTGACCAATTTGCTGAATTCTGCTAGATGACACCAGAAAATGCACAGTGTTCCTATTAAAAAAAAATAATAATAACTGGGAGATTCTTGTTAGAAAAGATGAGTAAAGCTTTGTGGAGGCTTCCCAACCTGTATTTTTTTCCTTTCAGAACAAAACTTTGCAACAATTCAGGAGAAAAAAAAAAAAAAAAAAAAAAAAAAAAAAGAGAGAGAGTGAGAGAGAGAGCGAGCACGAGAGAGTAAATCACTTTCACTTGCTTTTTGCCTGCCTCAAAACTCTGGGGCATTGCCTGTCTTTTTGATTCAACTGTTCCCTTGGCACTGGAATATACTTGAACAAATAGGAAATATAATGAGAAACATGCTTCCTCATGGTATTTTCAATTGGAAAAAACACAGGGAAAAATTGCTTTATCACTTTATTCCCAAACAGAAATAATCTAAGAAAGCTTCTTCCTCACAACATTCCCTGATTGCTTAAATAGGTGGACAGGCTTTGGGAGAGCCCTTTTAGAGGGTAGAAAGTGAGTCAGGGGTCCTGTAGTTCACCGCTCCTCCATAGGCAGGTGGTACACTCCTTTCTCTTCTTGAGAAACTACCTAAACTCACATCTAGGACAAATCATCAAAAGAGAAGTAAGTCTTGTGACCAAAGATCGTGAGAGGTCTGCTTCAGAGAGTTGTCAAGATACCAGCAGAGAAAATGCACTGTGGGTTAGAAATGAAGTCAGAGAGGAGGGCTTCCTGAAGGCCGAGTGCCTTAAAGCTGTGAGCACTGTTGAAAGTCAGGGCAGATTCTCCTCTCACACAAGTTGCATTCGGTGTAAATCTATCAGCCTAATTGGTCTAGGAGAAGATCAAGAGTCTCGTAGTATCTTACGGCAAGGAAATTTCTCAAATATATTAATTTAATGTATGTACCAATATAAACTAGTGAGGCTAATCAAATTGACCACACTCATTATCAGGATTAAACTGATAAAACTGCCTGAGAATTGCTCTAGTTTGGGAAATGATTTGCTAGCAAACATTTCAAATGTTGCTACTGATTCACATGCTCTCTGGAAATGGTATTTTTGTATCATTACTGATGGTCTGGGATATATTTTTTTGAAAATATTGAAATATTAGGCTGGCATTATTTCTGTGTGTTTTCCTTACACTTGTCACCACTCTGGTAAGGAGTCCTCCAAAAGAGGCGCCTAGTAATAAGTAATTTGGAGGTATTGGAACACATTTGGTTGGGCATAACCACTAAATCATTTTCCACTGTTATCCTGATGTTTAAGACTTGTGCATCCCCACCTTGTTTTGTTCCCCACCTTTCCCTATATCCCATCTGCCTCAGGATGTAGTGGAAATGAAAGAAGTGCAGAGGTAGTTGCAGCTTTCTGTTTCGTGTTTGACAGGCCCTGTGAGAATTTATGTAGCACCAACCACACTTTATCTCCCACTACTACCACAGAGCAGAGGTAGTGACTTTAGGCTTTACCAAGGCTCCAGTACTTTTTCATGGTAACACGTCATTTCCTTATCCCACAAGTTTTGTCTTGGTACATTTAGAATGGGATAATTACAGTCTTTCATTATTAATTAGTGTGCTGCATTATTTAACCTTTGTGATGCTGAGATCTAAATCTACATTTCTCCAAATCTTTACATCCATTTTAATTGCTACTCTCTAACATAAGACATATTAAGTTGTTCTATAACTCAAAAATTTCTGAAAGTCCCATGAAGGCTTCTCAAGTCAGACACTTGAAAATTGAACAACTTCAAGTTACTGTGTAATCATGGAGGTCCAAAATCACCTGATAAGCTCATCAGAAATCATCCTTATATATTAAAAACATATAGGAATTGTCCTATGTAGTATGATATGTGTGCAAAAAAAAGCTTATTTATGGATCAAATATTGAGGCATTGATTTTAACCAAGAATTATAAAACATAGAGTAATAAACTGGAGAATGACCTCCATGATATTATATCCAGATTTAAATGTTTATCCATATTGCTGACAAACAGTGCATACCACTTTTTAAAAGATGGAATTTAAAAAAAAAAAATGCCTGGCAATTTCTTTCTGTTGTGTAAACACACAAAAAGAGGGTGATTTCCACCTTATGTTCACAAAATTGGATTCTGTCCTATTGTGTTGTGTATTTAAGCATTGCCGAGAAGTCAGAATGCCATAGGGGATCTCTGTGAAAACGCCATGGTCAGGGATCTCTGCTCTGCTGCAGCCAATTTTTATCACCAAATGACTGTGCAGGGGCTTGCAGTGTGAAAAATTGGCCAGTGAAGAATTTTTCCTACTCACAGGATCACTTTGCTGGCATGAATTTAATTTTAGTAGCTCCTGCTTCATGCTATTCATTAGCACAGCAGAATCTCAGAAAGAAGAGAGTGCTTCAAGGTCGATTTAGTGTAGGGGGCTTTGGCAAAGCAGGAAGGAGAAAGGTAGGTGAAACTGGTATCTGCTCTGCCTGGTTCTTGTCAGTGCAAGATCCCTGAGGATTCATGGTAATTGCATATTAAGGGTGCCCCTATAAAATCTAGTCTTTGCTAAGCAAGATGGCTCTGAGTTACAAGCATATCTCAGACACAGTGGAAAAGGAAGACTGCGTGATTTTTAGTCTTGTGTTGATGCATTGTTAATAGGGTCCAGCCTTTCAAACATCTTTGATGTACTGTGTTAATAAAATCTTTCAGAAAAAAAAAAATGTTAGAGAAACAGTTTGCATATATAAAGCTCAATATTTCAACATCCTATACTGGAAAACTATGCAAACCAAAGATTTCCTAAAGAATAGCCCTCTAGTAACCCCACTCTGTGAGTATCAACCAGATTCTCTAGGCAGACTCAGCAGCCCCACCAGCAGGATGCCCAGCTCTACTGAGTGATCTACCAGAGCAAAAAGATGTTTTAAACCATTCAGATTTATTAGGTTTTGAAAAGCTTATTAGAAGCTAAATAAATGTTAAATTTTTACAATTTAATATGTAATCGTATACAAGTGCATTACAATAAACTTGTCCTCCCTCCACACCCAATTTCATCATTGGAATGGAAATTATGGTTAGGCACTTAGGAGGAGAGTTGTGTCTGCATGCACTGAGAGGAAGAGTTCACATAATGGTTTGTAAGGCATATCAAATTTATTCTGTGAGGTAGATAAAGGTCTTTTAAAGGTCTTACTCCACTTGTGGAATGAATTTCTTATCATGTATAAATTCTGTGTAAAACATTTCTTTTTTTCCAGGATGTGGTTTGTTTTCTGAGAGGGGAGAGAGAAGCTAAATATTTCCACTCCTGTATAACAGAAAATCCTCTGATTTCAACAAGATCACACCCTGAGTGGTTAGTTAATATTGGAAACATAAAAAGGTACACTGTACTGAAAGATCATTTCATTCCAGCAACGCTTTTCTAACCAGAAACCTAGTGAGTTTACAATAAAAGAATAGCCAAAGAATAATGGCAATATTTAAGGGAAAGTAAATGTAATTTTAGGAAACACATTTGAAGTCAATATGAAAGTGTTATAAATCATCATACTTTTAAAAACAGTCAGAATCTGTTTTGTGATTGTTCTTAATTGGATTTCCTTTGCAGAAAACTAAATACTTTAAATTATGTTTCATAAAATAAGCTTCCTGTAAATGAAGCAATATCTGAAGTTAGCACTTTTCAGTCCATATAATATTACAAACACAGTAAAGGGCACATTTAATTTTTTTCCAAGAAAAAACAACACAGATAATCAGATAAAACAGGCTCAGACTTCTTCCAAGGACAGCTTAGGCCATTAGAGTGATTCAGTAATACAAGCCCCAAGCACCGTGATGTCAGTAAGAGGATTTCCATTGGCTCCAGCAAGCTTCTGGATGGGCCCTTAATGATTAATGAGAGTGCTGACGGGAAACGTTATTTGGCTGGAAGGCTTGCTGCTCTGTGCCGCAGGCCCCCTTCCCAGCACTACCTTCTTACTTTAGGAACTTATCCCATGGCCGCGACGGCGATGGGTATGGGTGGTGCCCTTGCTCTGAAAAGTCTTGAAGAAACTGTTCTCGAGCTACAGGAAGTGGGTCTTCCTCCACATTCAAGTTGTTCTAGCAGCTGCATATATCATACTTCATTTCCTCCTTTTCAGGCAGCAATGTCATTGTTCCATACTATTAAAAATGCCACATTCTACTCTAGTGCAACAAGTAAAATAATTTTTGCATATGTATAGTTTCCAAAATTTTTAAATTGCAAAGTAATTGTTTGGGGGATAAGGCAAAACTTATTGTTATTACTACTATTTTTTTTATTTATTCATATTTAGGATGTTCTTCAGCAAAGTGCTCTGGTTCAGCCTTCTCCAGTTGAAGATGCATGGCCACAAGTTGTTAGATCACTACTATATTTAGGAATGCACCTGGGTTTGTCATTGACACTGAGCTATTAGCAGATGGCTAAGCAATTGGATGATGACGTGGCCTTGGCAATTCAGGACTTTTTTGCCTTCCAACTGGACTACAACAACATGATCTATCTGGCATGAAAATTCCAGTCTTTAGGAAATTACTGTTAGTGCAGAGTGAGGCAGTAGAGATTTTCCTCAAAATGGGATGCTTTATGTGTCACCCTTGTCTTCTGTTTATCGTGCTGTTTATCCATCGCATATTTCATAAGGTTAAGATTTTGTGTTATCTGCCAGACCTACTCTGAGGGCTGTTGATTCTGAGGGGAATTATCGGTAATTCAGATTCAAACGCTTCCAAATACTACTCTCCCCAGGTATAAGCAAGTTCTGTGTTATGAAAATAAGGATTCTTTGTTCAGGACAGAATGATTTTTGAGTGCTAATCAAGACTGGCTATTTCCAGTCAAGTGAAAGACACATCTTTTCAACCTTCACTAATAAATCTGCATAGTATAAATGTGCCTCCCTCTAAATTCTCCAGAATTCCTGAAGGTGCTGAAGAAACCTCTCATGACAGTTGCTGGGAACGCTGCTTTAGGCATTAGTGGATGGCTTACAAGAACCTAAAGAGAACTGGATACACTGGGGCTGTCCCCGGAGCTAGTTCCAATGTCAGAAACAGGAAGGCCATGACAATTTGTTCTACCTGGGTTAATCAGTCCTGCCGAGGAGAAGCATTGGCCCTTACAGAGCACAGAACTAGTGCAACTCTTGTAGCTGCCCTGATGCACATTCAGAGCGCTACTTGATTTCACTCTGTGCTACTGCATTGTGCTGTGCACATGTACCCAGTGATGCCCCCACAGTCCTTCAATAAGTACAATTACTTTCCAGTCAACTTCCTGCTGTTCTTAACACATCTGTACAAAGGAAAAAGAGACTTTATACTCACATTTTGTAAGCAAATTAGAGCAGAAAAAAAGGTTCATTTCCTTTAGTAAGCTCACCCACTCAAAAGCCCATAAACTACATGGCAAAATGGTAAGTTAGATTTGATTGGGATTCAAGCTTTCCATTTCATGAAAAATTCCATAGCAATAATTTTGTGTGTTAGAATAGAGTGTGTATAGCATGAAAAAGTGCCATTGTAAGGCAAAATATTTTAATTTTCAGGGAAATATGAAAGTGAAAAAGTAGGTGTGGATCATATCAAAAGGTTTTATTTCAGTGTTGGCCATTTGGGTTTTGCATATTTGCAGTTTCAAAGAAGTAGGAATTTATAGCAACACAAAAAACCAAAGCCATTCAGAAAACTGTGAAACAAATTGTGCATATTGTTGAAATATGTTATGCACATTGTTGAAATATGTTGGGCATATTGTTGAAACATCCATATGTTTCTTTGAAATATTTCATATATAAGTTTTTTGATTTTCCTTTGGAAAATATTCTAACACAAAATTCTCAGCTTGCTTTAGCTAAAAGTTTCTATGGCTTCTTTGTCTAAGTATGTACATAGAGATTGCATGCGTGCCACTGACAGTGGTCTGTCCAGAGCTCCACCCAAATGGCAAGCTCCATTGATTTTTAGAGATTTTTTTATACTAGACTAATTAAATTAACATCATCTTTTCTTTCCCCCCCCCCCTCAAGTTTCATTTTGAGTTACAGTTTCTCACTGAAACTGCCAAAGTAGGAGTTAAGGTTATATTATGTCTTTTGTTGTTTTTGAACTTGTCTTTTCTCTCAGCAGTGATTTCTTCCCCTTTCCAAAGCAAATTTAAAGCTATGATTATTTCCCTTTTTACAGATTAGGTCAGATTTGTAACAATGTCCAGAGTTTCCTATCATTCCCTAGAAGTACTATAATTTCTTTGCCTAATTTCCTTAGCCTTTTCCAATTTTTTAATACATGGAATTAATTTGATCTTTGTCATTATTGTTACAACCTTGTTCTTGATTTGGCATGAAAATGAAACACTGTTTCAGGACTTTTGTTTTGATCTGATGGACTTTAAGTCAAAATTGAATTTGCACAAGATTGGTGGCAATCTGATCTTCCCACTGGTATTGTTTCATGTTCCTATCTGTTAGTAGGAACACTAGAAAGCCTGTATAGGCAGCCCTTAAGTCTCTTCATCCCTGGAATGGTGATCTGGATGGGGAACTAATAATTGAAAATAAAAATAACCTAGCCAAAGAAAAGAAGTGTGAATGTGTGTTTAGTCCAGATTGAAAGGGACTGTACAATCACCAACTTTCTGTATGGGTGGCATGCACATGCCAGATTTGCATCCTGTAGTTTGGTAACTAAGTCAGGGTTTCAACTAAAGGTGACAGACACATTCAACTCTTTGGAAAAATAAGTAGTCTTTCATATAAAAGCCTTCTTCTTAGAGCAGCCATCTAAGATGTGATAAGCCAGAATGAACTCTTCTTTGTCTGAAGGCAACCAAATCCACAGGTCCTGAGCGCTGCAATACAAAATATAGAGAAGATTTTTGAACAAATGGCCCAAGAAAGAGTTCACATATCTAGCATCTCAGCAGCTTGTCTGAGATGGAAAGGTGCTTGAGTCTAGCAGAACTTCTCATAAATAATTTTTGAACATAAAATAAGTGAGTATCTGCAGACTCTCAACTCTCACATGGATAGAATTTTCTCAAATTGTATTTTTAAGCATCTGTTATTTTGGATCGTATCTAGCTTTGTGACTAGAAATACAGATTTCATCACAAGCAAAATACTTCATAATAGTCTTCTGAAAATCCCAAGCTTCTGTATCCTCTTGGAGTACCTTTTAGTTAGAAATATTTGATATTAGCCCCTAGACCCAGAGGTCATAGAATGCTTAAGGTTGGAAGGGACCTCTAGAGATCATCTAGTCCAAGCCCCCTGCACACGCAGGGTCACCTACAGCAGGTGGCTCAGGACTGCATCCAAGCAGGTCTTGAAGGTCTCCAGAGAAGGAGACTCCACAACCTCCCTGGGCAGCCTGTTCCAGGGCTCTGTCACCCTCACTGTCAAGAATTTTTTCCTTAAGTTCCTGTGGAACTTTTG
>VZSV01000004.1:13901016-13911121 GCA_013398735.1 Nothocercus julius
ACCCCAGGATCCCATTGGCCTTCTTGGCCACGAGGGCACTGCTGCCTCATGGTCAACTTGTCATCCACCATGACACCCAGGTCCCTCTCTGCAGAGCTGTTGTAGTGCAATTGGTGCAGCAATTGAGGAGCAAGGGCTTGTGAGCTTATTCTTCACTGGGTCCCATTTCTTCTAATTCCATCCAGTCCACATTTGCACACTTCACCAGTCTACTTACATTTATGGCAGATTCCATAGCTCCTTCTTAGTCTGAACTGCTGGCCCATATGCCTGCTCCTTCAGCTCATCCTTCAATCTGCTTGCTCAGGGCTCCTTCCACTCGGTTATATTCCCTTCAGGGTTGTACTAGCTGCAGCTGTGGGCCCACTCTCCACATGGCTTTCACCTGCTACAGCTACACAGAGCCACTCTCGGGTTATTCTTCCCTAAGTGCAGGACCTTGCACTTGTCTTTGTTGAATTTCATAAGATTTCTCACTGCCCACCATTCAGGTGACACCGTTCAAATGTCCCTCTGTTTATCTTCCACATTAGGTTCTGCTGTGAGTAAAGAAATGTTTACTCAGCTTGTTTGTCTACTCTAAGTAGATGCACTGTTCACCATTCTAAAAAAAATGACAAGTTGTTTTTACTTGCTCTTTTGTCATTTCTGAATAGATTTGGGCTATATACTTCATAACTGTGCTTCAAACTTATTCGTTTGAATGTATCTGAGGCAGAAAGTCCATTTGCAACCTGCAGCTATCTTTGCTACTTCTGAAGATTAAACTTTCAAATGTCCAAACATTAGGATGTGCAAGTGTTTTATTTTAAGTTCTACACGGGATAGGTCTTGTAGGGGAATATTTTGATCCTGTAGTCACACATCCTGGTTTAAAAAAAAAAAAAAAAAAAAAAAAGACTTTTCTGAATTAAAATTTGTTTAAAAAAGAGCATACCATTAAAAAGCCCAATTTCATAGAAAAAAAAATTTCAAATAATCCATAGAAACCTTTAAGGCATTTTATAGTGTCTAATTACTCTCCTTATCAAAAACTTAGCACCTAATTTTTAACCAAATTTTCTTTCAAGCTTCAATTTCAAGCTATTGGATCTTATTATACTCTTGTTAGCATGACTGAAGAGCCATCTTGTCAAATTTCTGTTTCCCATGTAGGTATTTAAGGACTGCCATTATTTCTCAATAAAATAAGTAGACCAAGTCTCTTGGATCTTTCACTGGGAGGTACAATTTTCAATTTTATATTCCAGTATTTTCTTTAAACCTCTATAACGTTTCAACAGCTATTCTGAATTTTAGAAAGATGAACAGAGAAAATGTTTAAGCAGTTGTGATAGGTTAAAAATAGCTTATTTTCTTCTTTTTCCTAAGGTCCGGTGTGTGTAAACAAGGATTTTATTATCCCTGTTAGAGAATATCTAAATAAAATCTAAATATCTATCTGTCTAAAATATCTAAAGAATATCCTGAGTGAACAAGAGGCAGAAAGGGCTTCCTGGCTTCATGGTTTCAACTGTGGCATGTGACGCAGGAACTCAGCCCTTATCTGCCAGTGCTAATGGGATGCTCATTTCCTCTTAGGTATGCCTGTTGCTAATTACAGTTATATGTCACCTCAGCAGAAAGTGTACCAAACATATGTGTGTCCATATGACAAATTCTCCCGCTCTTTGTGTTGATTAGTAGCATTGCAATGAATGTGTTTCCCTCATAGAAGTTCTGTCACAAGAGAATTCTAGAGAAAACTTCCGTCAGTAACTTCAGAAAATAAGTCTTCCTACTTCTTATATTCAGGATGGAATAGGAAAAGATGTGCAGACTCTGGAATTTCAAAGAATAGCTCTCTGGGCTCATTTTTCAGCTGATTTTAATATTATTCACAATAAGAAGCCTTCTGCAGGATTAAGGAAATATTGGAGATTTTATCCTTTCCTGTAGATGTGTCGTCTCCTGATTTTGTTCTATCATTTTCTGTGTGTTTGGACCATACTAGCTTTCTCTACATTCATCCCCTAATGCTATCAGTTGTAAACGAATTGAAGATTATAGTTCAGGTATCTCCTTTTTTTTTTTTTTTTTTTTTTCTTAAAAATATCTTGGCTTCTCTTTTTCTATTCCGTGGATAAAATATTTTTTAGAGCCAAATCTTCCAGCCAGAGACAGTACCTGGCATAAACTCTCCCTGTAGTTTTTATATCCTGAGTGTCTGGCTTATCAACCCACTAGAAAGAACTGTTTCAATGACTGATTTCCATCTGATCATGGCTCTTTTCCCATTCCATCTTAGGCTATTTTCTGAAGACATATTTGCCATGGACTGAGGAATATTAGACTGACATGACATAAAAATAGAGATTGAATGATATTACAGAACATTACTTCTTGGGTACATTAGTACAAAAAAGTGTAGGGATTTAGTCGAAGGACTCCTACTAGCAGCAGTAACATCCTCATGGCTAAATGCCTTTGCAAAGATTAGAAAGTTTGCTTTTTTTTTTTTTTTTTTTTTTTTTTTTTGAAGAAGCCACTAGGCAGTGAAGTCCTCTTTTTTTTCCACAGAGCTAGATGTAACATAGGCAGCACCAGAGGATATTACCCCCATCTCCTCTGATGGAGAGCACCCATGATGTTCTGGAACGACTGCACTGAGCAAGGAAAAGGTATTTGCCTCTCGTTTTTCAAAGCCATCTCATAATGGAGAGCAGATAAATATGAAGCTTTTCTTGGCAAGTCCCTTCCTCCCTCTTCTTTGCAATCAAGCTGTAGGAGAGTCAGCAGGCCACAGAAGTAAAGAATTGGGATATTTCCTCTCAGAAGAGACAGGTGTGTTGCATCGCTCCCAAAGCAAGGCCCTATCCCCCAAAATGTTCAGGACTTATATGAAAGCTGATGTGAAATAATGAGCCTGGGATGCCTTTCAAGGCCTGTATAGTGAAGTAAATGCTATTTTCAGTAAAGAATGTGAGCTCATCCTCCATGCAAAACGCCATATCCAGCTCAGACACAGTGTTCAGGATGAGAACGGACTCGAGGCAGAACACGGGGGAAGTTGGTCATGCTGTGTTTGTGAAGAGATATTTCAAAGAAGAGAAAAAAGGAGAAGCTTGGGGTTCTGTGAACTGTAAAAGAAAGATGGGAAAAGCTGAGACTTGTCAAAAGAAGCAGAAAGGGGGATCAGCAGCATTTGTGAAATGGTGTATGAGGAACAGCAAGCAAAGCAACTGGGAACAGTGATGAGTTACGTCGGGGCCATTGGCATATGCAGTGAAGATGGCATCGGGGTGAAGGGACACAATTCTCACTGTGAAGATAAAGGTCTGGTTTTAATTAGGACTTTATGCGTAGAACATATGTAGGTGAAGAGAAGGCGTAATTTTAGACTTCCTGATCTGTTTTGCACTATCATTCCCTTGATACTTTCACTTGGACAGACAGCAGTTGCAACTACTCATAACACTCAGAACTGTCAGATGAGGACTACAAAGTGCCCAAAGTGGAAAAGAGAAAAAAGGGGAAGGAAGGAAGGAAGGAAGACAGATTGCAAATGTATGTTAAAGAGATATTTTGTTTTGTACTTGTGCAGATGATATTCAGTGAAAGAAAGAATAAATACAGCTGCACTTCAGAAGAAACATAAAAAACTTCCTCTTAGCTGTAATTGTTTTATTAAAATTACATCTACTTAATTAAAAAAATTAAATATGAAATTATTTTAATGTAACATTCACAAAATTAAGGAAATTGTTTGGAGAAATTGATCAAAAGGAAGGGAAGAAAGAAATAAAAAAGCAATGAAGACTCAAACTTAAAAAAAGATATAAAAGCAATTTATAGCATCTATTTTGGTCTGATACTACTTCTATTCATTCACAAAAGACGAAGTTTAAGGTATTATTAATAAAACAAACATTTAAAAAGGCTATACAATAATGTAATATTGAAAAATTGTACCAGGTTACTAATTTTCAAAAACCCATTAAGGGTGCTTTAAAAATATTGCATCCTTTTCTCTTGTTTTCTTTTTGTCACAGAAATGACTGCTGCTCACCTGTCAACAAAAATGTAGAAAAGTCACTCAGGCTTTTATGTCTGTAGTTCTGATAATGGCTCATTTCGCTTGCAACACTAATTGCAACAGCACTCCGCAGTCCTAGTAGAAGTATTCGACTTTCTCAAATAGTATACAGTTACATGAGATGTTAAAAATCAGAGATCAATACCAACTCTAGTGCTTATCATAATAATTTATTCTCGAATTGGACTTTGAGTTAGGTTGAAACTTGTATTTTAATATGAAGTTTTTGCCAAAATCACCTGAAATATAATATTGCATCTTTTGGGAACACAAACTGTGCTTTGAAAGCTATGTTATGTATATTTTAATATGAAGACCAAATTCTCCAGATTTCCCTTACTCAGGTTGCCCCAGCCCATGGAACCGACTAAAGTGACTAGAATTTCACCATACATTTGGCCTTATATAAAACTGAAAAGCATACCACAAAGAACTGTGGTTTTATGTCTGCAAAGTTATGCCACATTCTCACCTTTATGAGGCATGGCTTGCAGCCATGCAGAAGGAAGAATGTGTGGAAATCAGGAACCCATGGAAAAATACTTCTAATCCCATAGATGTGAGGCCATTTGAGCATAAACATTGACATTTTAATCTGAAACATTTTATTCTTTACTGAAATGGACTTTGAATACAGTGAATAACATACCAGTCATCACTAAAAGTTTCTGTGCAATCCCAAAAGCTGTTGTTTTCTACAACAGAAACAAAACAGAAAGCACGGTTATCTTCCTTCCCTTCCTTATTTTTGCCCATTCTCAATTTTTTCCTTCTCCTTCAACTTTCTCCCTTTTCTTTTTTTTGCCAGTGGAAAGCAGGGAAAAGGCTGAAACAGCAAAATAAATCTTTAAAGAAATGGCAATTTCAAACAGTAAGTGCTAAGCAGACACTGAGAGTAGCATTTTGACCAGCTGGTACAAGTCAGGCTGTGTCCACAGTGTTCAGAGCAGAGAGCCTTGCCGTATCCCATTTCTGTAGACTCCTCTGATCTGTGGCCTCCATAGGTAACACTGAGACTACCTGGGATCTGCAGAGGAGCTGACAGTGCATTATTCAGTAATAAAATCAATATCAATATCTCACTTTGCCACGGGACTTGCTATGCACAGATCACTTTTTGCCCAACTTCTGTCTTCACTGACAAAATACATGCTCCTTTCCCAGCCACTTACCCTTGAGCTAGTAGGTGTGGGGCTTGTGCAGACACAAGATGTTATACGTTAGACAGATCCTTTTTAGACCCTTTTTCCAACAATCTGTCTTTCCTTTCTCTCCTCTCACCTGGATCCATAGTCATCCTATTAACATAATGACTCCTTTCGTGTGCCGTGATGGAAAGGAATTTCTGGGCCTGGAGTTACTTCTCTCAACAAGTCAGAAACAATTTCTTCGACACCAGTGTTTATTTCTTGTAGCAGTGAATCATCGTTGTGGTAAAGGGGATGTGTCTCAAAGTGCATAGGTAGCGGTGTCTTTGGCGGAAGATCTGCTCATGTGTCAGCGTTTCATCAGAGTAGAACTTTGAATGATTGCGTCAGGGAAGAAGGCTGATCTGCATGAGCGTGACCCCCAGTATTGGCCTAGACTGATAAGAAATGAATAGCTGAGGAGAGGGAATGGCTGTTGATTCTTCAGAGTGGCCGATAAGCGTGAAAAAAAAATCACAAAACGTAGAATGTTTCAGTCTGATAGGTGCAACTTTATTGACTTGAAGAAAGATATCACTTAATGGCAATTTGTCACTGCACCAATAAATAAATAAATAAATAAAGTAAAGATCAGTTGTCCCCAGCCTCCTCTCTCCTCGGAGCCTGAATTCTGGAGCATCCGCCACCCCATAACTGAGAGACTGTATCTAAATGTCAGCCAGGCTTTTAGTTTTCTTTTTATTATTGTTGGTATCCCCCTGAGGATACACACCCATGTCATGGTCTACAAAGACAGGCAGCTTTTTGTAACCCGCTACAGGGCAGGTACCCTCAGAGGGACAGGAGCAACTCTCCTGTTGTGCCTTCCCTGGGGCGGAACTGGGCCAGTGCTGGCGGGAACCTCTCCTGGATTCCACTCTCCTGGATTCCACTCCCTGGAGGTTTAGAGACTCTGCCCTTAAACTATTAAGGGAAAGCTTGCAACTCCAAGAGGATGCTCCTGGGCTTCCTGAGGCTTAACCACTGTCCCACTCTCTGTCCTGTATTTTGGAAACCGCTGGTGTTTCCAGATAAGCGTTCCAGGAAGAAGTTTCTTGCCATGTTCCAATGCATGATTAAAAACATACTTTTAGCAAACAGGGCACACTCTGGACTTTCTCCATCCAGCAATAGAAAAATAATTTCAGCTCCTGAGGGTTTCTTATCCTTTCGTTGTTTATAATAATGTCTCTGACACTATTATATTTTGTTTATCTAGCTCCTAAACACAGATATAAAAGGCATGGTGAGCAGAACTGTCTCTCTATTGACGTCATCAGGGGATGCAATATCTTTCACCAAGACTGAATAGTATCCAAAATCTATGCTAAAAATGACTGTATAAACATTTGCTTCTTTAAATCAGTAAATATATGTCAGACTGTCTGTGCAGGAAATCAAAAAGTTGCTCGGTATTTGATTTTCTACTTAGGTGCTACAAGCAGTCTCTTCAACAGTACAGGCTATCAGTCCAAACAGTGCAAGTTACTTTTGAATTGTAAAAGTGCAAAAATGAATTCCCTTTTTTTTTTTTTTTTTTTTCTAGTCCTGTCATTTAAAAATTCTCCAAAGCTATTCTCAAGTTTGATCCATTTCTATGTCTCATTGCAGTTCTGAATGATTTTTATGACTAAGTTTTATACTCCTAAGTAAAAGATTTGGAATGCAAAGATTAGCATAAAGGTGTAAGCTGTGTTTCTGTAATATAGTACAGATTAATACTCCTCTCTTTTCTTTTTTGCTGCTGCTGTTGATGATTGGTAAAAAACATATCAACATCTGTTAAACTTGAAGGAACACTAGCTCACTCATTCAAATGGACAGCAGTTGCAAAAGATTTTGCCAGTTTTATAAGGGAGAAATCTTACTCTCTTCAGAATCCTTTGCATAAGTATGAAGCTCGTTCAGATTGATGAGTGCTCTAGGAAGGGCTATTAGGAAAGTAAGAATTCCTTTGCCTGAAAAAATTTAAAGACAGAGAGAGAGAGAGAGAGAGGGCACCCCAGATTAGTCAGAGGTGGCTAGAGCATCTTTCCTACATGGTCAAATTTCAAGTTTTCAGGTTCCCACTGTGGATCAGGCAGTGCTGTCGTCTCTTTACGTTATAATAAGAAGCTCCTTTGGTGCCTGTTATGGTACCTGATCTAGTTCCCTCGAAAGAGTTTGGACAAACAGATTAATTTCTGTGAAAAATGTTGATGCCAATGCCAACAATTTCATTTTAAGGAATTCCAATAAAATCTGGACTGTTCAAGTAGTCTAGTTTTCCTTGATATTTGAGAAGTATACCTGAGATATCTGTAAGTAACATGTTGATTACTGTATTCATGACTTGATCCTGTATTTGTATTTTGATACATTTCTACTTCCTAATTTCTCACATACCCTTTTTTTTGAATATTTCCACAATTTTGTATTGAAAACGTAAAATCAGAATTTAGCACTTTAACATAAAGGACAAAACAATTTAACTCCAGAAGCATCAGCCACCATATCAGTTATGGCCCCAATTCAGCACTCCGTCTCTGCACAGTAAAAGCAATTCCTGTGCTTAAATGCTTTTTTGACCCTGCAGCCCTTATACATGCAAATATTTATGGTCGTCCTTATGTAAGTAAGAGTTAACCCACTCCTGTGAGTAAAGGTTGCAATGTTGAATATCATTATCCCAATAATAATAATAATAATAATAACAACAACAACAATAATAATAGTTTTACTGAAACTCTTGGGCTATCTTTTAAAAACTAACCCATATTACTCAATGAAGACTTCCAAAAAACAAAATTAATGTTGAATTTTGAAAGCAGGCAAAGGTCATATGAATGTTGCCCAAGATTTCTGATTGAGTAATGTAGTTTGGAATAAGTTACTGTGATTCTTTGGCGGAACACTGATTATTGTTCAAGGGGAATTTTTCACAGTTAATAAGATGGTCAGTTGCAGGTATTGAAAATATTTGCCCTGCCAAATACCGCAAGAGTGAAAATCCTCAATCTGGTTGAATAATGAAACAGAAATCATTCTGAAAAACTGTCCGACAACTGGTGGAAAAAAAATCCCAGAATATTATTTGACCAAAAATGAAACAGTTTTATTGACTAAAATACACAAAGAGAAAAAGTTTTCTAAAGAAAATTGATAAAATATTTTGATTATGTCATTGCCAAGGGACAGTCTGATTTTTAGAGAAAAAAATGCTTGTTTGTTGTTGTTTTTATTAAAGAGGGTCCTCTAATTTATCCAGTTATTTCTGTTTACAGATAGTCTACTTTCCATGTAATGGCCACGTGATACCATCCATTTTTAAGCAGATTGTCCAGTGATATGAATGGAAAATCCTGCTTAAAAAGCCATCGTTAATTTTTACTGCTTTACAAGCAGAGAGTATTTGAATTACAATACTGTAATTGCATTTGGACAATAATGACCAGAAATTCTGCACAAGTATGTAATGATTCAGGAACAAGTGCTGCTTCCAGGATCGTCAAGCTAATATGGACAAACCCTGTTAGTGTAACTGAAAATATGATATGGCTTTACTGCTATTGGATCCTAGTTAACAATGATCTTCATATATCCTAGCCTCAAGTTATACTACCAGGGAAAATGCTCTTTTTGCAAACTTTGCTTTCTTTCAACAACTTGAACCATATCTTTGCTGTGAATGACTAAAGACACAGAGGCACATCCATTAAAATCTTTTTGAAAAACACTTGTGCAAATTCTCTATGTGTATGTGAAGATGCACAGACCGTGAATTCATTTCCATGAATTTCATAGAATAGTTGTGACAATAAGTCTCTTCTTATCATGGAACATAAATACATATTTTACAAAAAAAAAAAATCAAAATCAAAATTGGATATTGGAGTAGAAAAACCTAAAAAAAAAAAAAAAAAAAAAAAAATGATTTCTTCATATTTTTAATATTTGAAAAGTTTTGTTTTCTATGGATGTATTTCACTGGAGGAGGCATTAAAACAACAAAAAAAAAAAAAAAAAAAGTTTCCTAATATAAAACAGGTCCAACTAACAATAAATAGTAGATAGTGCATTGTCCCAACAACCATTCATGTGTTTCCAACAAAATCAGCCACTGAACTCTTACAAAGCTTGAATACATTATTTAAATTCTGAAGGGAAGAAAAAATATTTAAAATGTATTAATTCTTGCAATTATAATCCGTATTTTAAAATGCATATATAAAAAAGTCTTCCCCCAAAATAAATAAATGGAAAAAAATAGGAAAGAAAAACACTACAGTGCAGTTAAAATTCAGATCAGTATTCTATGTTTTAGACCTATTATGTGCAACCTATTTAGCCTGTGAATATGGTTAAGATGCTCAGGACTTGCAAGAATGCCCACCCACTTTCAGGAATAATTGTAAGTCCAGTACTTAGGAATGCTAAATTTGTAACCAGTTTAATTGTGAGAAACATCTGGGAAGGCTCAGCTGCTTCCTGCGGAGAAGATGCTGTTTGCTCAGACTGCTGGGAGATGAAGTCGTTACTGAGTCGGAAAGCAGAACCGGGGGCGAACCCTGGCGCTTTCACTCACGTGAGTCGCCCCATTGATGGACGAATGAGGAGTGGATGCCGGGGCTCGTGTAAAGTTTTATCTTAAGAGGTTCTGTGGAATTGCAGCCGCTTGTTTAGCAGATCATCATCTCAGAAAGCGACAGAAATATATATATATATATATACATACATACATACATATATGTAGTTTTCTCGCAAGCCGCTCTCACAGTGCCCTTACTTCTCTTGCAGAGGGGCTTGGCGAGCGGAGCCGCCTCTTAATCCACAAACTTTGGGGTTGCGGGACTTCCGCGCAGCG
>VZSV01000004.1:13916817-13926817 GCA_013398735.1 Nothocercus julius
TTGATATTCCCCTCTCTCTCTCTCCCCTTGTAAGTTGAGCAAATACTTCCCATTCTTTTTGAAATGAGTGCCAGAATTATTTTCTTTAAGTTAAATGGATTAATGTTCTAGGTCTGGCACAAGCAAGCCCTATTTTTCAATTGGTAAACTTTGTTGTAAGTTCACAGATAAAGTTAAGGTTATGATATAGCTTTACTTACTTGGCAGACTGAGAGCAGAACTAGTAGCTACAATTTTCAGACTTGAAATTCTCTTTCAGATTGCAGCTTAAATACACACAAAAGAAGAATTCCGCAAAAGGGTTGATTGAGAATTTCTGGACACAAAATATGTTCTAGCAAACCACGGCAGATTCAAAAAACCATCTGTAACTCAAATAAACCATTTAGTGGTTTGAATCAAGCATTTTTCATGCCTTTATTCAGCATGTAGCACACAGATTAATGGATATGCTTCAGTAACTTCGACAGTGTGTGTTCACTGAACAATTGGACCACCAAACAAGGGCTTCTTCGGTCTATTCGCACATCAATGAGACCCTCAAAAGAGTTCCAGATTGCTGCTTTCTCCAACTCCACTCACAGGAGTTCTCTCTGAGTTGTAGACATTTATCTGACAAGACTGATAAATTTGGGCAATTATTCTCCCTCTCTCTGGAGACCAACTTTGGCCCTTGCAACTGTAGATCAATTGAGTAATGTTATAAGGCACAGTGTGTGCATGGACAGCTAGAAGAATCAGTGTAGCAAAAGAGGTTCAAAAGCTCTTCTGTAAGTTGGAAATACAGAGTAGAGCCGGCACCAGTTTCAGTTAGGGAAGCATCTATGTTCCTCAATACAAGCTGGGGCTTTGATTTCCATAATTCCATACCTAAAACTATGTTCACTCAATGTGTACCAACAACTGTTACTGTAACTGCACACACGGAGGCAGATTACATACTCTCTTCTTGGTTCATGCAGGTATTGTAAAGTTTTTTGACTGTTATGGTCATTGGTAGGCGAAATTGGTAGGTAGTTTTGGAAATCTGGCCATGTTATAATTATTCAAGCATTAAATCCTACTACTGAAAAAACAGAAGCATAATTACATCCAGAAAACATCAAAAGAAATGTGTTACATGGGGCTGTGCAGGTGACAAACATAAATCCTGAGATGCTGAAGGACTTGGGCGCTCTATTCATCCATCTTCTGGTCACTTTAAACAGCGGGTGAAGCTTAGGGGGTGCTGTTGCGGGAGTGGTGCTTCCTGACCATGCATACCCCAACTTGGAAACTTTCCACAAAATGCAGAAGTACAAGCATAGGCCTAACCAAATGCCATTCATCCCCACACATACGATGCTCCTGCAGGGACCCTCCTGGTTGCAGGAGTCTTTCAGCTCTGATTAAGCCTTGTTGTCTGAAGTCTTTACTCATGCAGGGTGCAACAACCCTGGAGCTGCTCAGTGTGCCTTGGACCTATTCCCATGGCAGAAGGATGCTTATGGGTCCCTCCTGCATGTATACCATAAAGCTCTTCACATGTCAGAAGAAGTACTGGAATCCACTTCAAGTTATAACACAGATCTGTTCCATATGCGCCTCCACACAACTAAAGTGGGTTTCCGGAATGGGAGTTTGCCTTAAGTAATCCAGCAGTTGAGAAATCAGTCTTGTATTCTCTTGTAAGGCACATTAGCCAAGAGTAATCATTTAATTCTAGTAATCATCCATCATGTTCCCATACGCCGACAATCAAATTTCAGCTCTGGTACAGACCCCCCCACATATGCATATATAAAACCACAATATTCATGCACTATTATTCACATCCTTTACTATATGCATTTTATTGTATAATTATTAGAATACCATAAACTGTCTGATGCCCTCAGTACATCACAAAATTCCTGTTACTATAATTGTGAGCTTTACATGCAGACTGAGGTCTTTTAACTATTGTTCAGTTCCAAAAAGAATTGCAGAAATTTTCCCCAAAATATCTCCTGGTAAAATAAATGCATTGAAAATGTAACTTTTTTAGCAAAGATATAAAGTTAAATACAGCAGAAAGACACATTTTGTTTAAAAATATCTGAATAAGAAAAGTGTATGCTATGGCTTACTGAGATTGCTAAGTATTAAGTATTTGTCCTTATTTACCACAAATCTCTGCAAATCCTAGTCTACAGTAAACTTTTAAAATAAAACCATGAGCACCACAGACGCTTAAAAGATGCTGTTCATAAAACTGTGCCTGGTATAGCTCTAGAAAAAACTTTTGAGAAAAAGGGACTCATAATATCTGAGCAGATTAGGAAATATATTTTATTACTGCTGTTGCTATTATTATCAGCGGTGTAAAGGGTAAGACATGGAAGCAAGACTTCACCAAAATGTCTCGGTAATGGAGAAGCTCTACATTATCTGTTTTATTTGCATATATCTTCTGGACTTTGTAAATAGAGATTGCCTTTCCTGTTTCAAGGAGAATAAGAGATTGCCTTTCCTTCAAGAAGAATTTATAAGGCACAGTTGTTACAGAGGCTTCAGGTGTCCATGGACTCTGCCTGGCATAGTGCATACTTTTCTGGGCCACCTGATGTCAGGTTGCTTCTGCCTTAGTCTTTTCCTACATGTAAATAAAAATACACAGTATTCTATAAAATATATTTAAATTAAGCTGCCATACGTATGCCTTGTTTTCCTTCAGTGATACGGCGTAGTGGATGGAGAGTTAAATGGAAGAACAAGGAAGCTTTAAATAAATAGATATATGTGAATGAGCTTGTGTTCTCTATTACATCAAGGGCACGCATGTCACTTGGCCAACCACGGCACATTTATTTGAAGGATCTTAGGTTAAAATAACTTTATATAAACATTATTCTAAATTAAGCCAGTGTCTTTAAAAATAAGGATTTTTAATTAGGGAAAAAAAAACCTCTGAATTCCCTAAATTCTGAAAAAATAGTTTTTTTCTGAAGATCATGTAAGAGAGTTTTAGCAACTTCATTCTTAAGATTTCTTAAATATTCAAGCTTCCCAGTTTAGACTGGGAGGAGTTGAGACTCATATTTTTCATCTAGACATTAAAGATGCAAAGAATGACAATTCAGTGCCTGAGAAAGCTTGTAAAACTGCCTATGTGATTTGGGGCACTTAAATACCTTCTCTTTTGCAATACTTCTGAAATATGAAGTTGGAGAGATTATAATGGAGGCAAATGCTTGGATCTACTATCAAACATACTCTTATGTTTCTAATATTACAGTCAAATAATTAGTCTAACTTTTGATATTACTCCATGTAGATATCTTTCTGTTAACTATCACTGTTTTAATACCAGCGGTTTGTAACTGCAGTGCTGTGCTACTGTACATTTCTTGCCAAGGGACCCAAGTTACATATGAAGAGCAAAAGATATTACCATGTGCCAGTGTTTTAATGCTCACGGTAGTTTATTACATCATAATGAAGTTCACTGACTATAAGTAGTTTTACAAGCTTAGGCTGTTGTCTTGCAACATGAATCTAATAGGTTAACCCACACCCCTATGTAGAACATGTAGAACACTGTCTAACCTATTGCACTGGCATAAAAACAAGTTTCTATTGTTGTTAATTACCACAACTATACTTAGCATTTAACCACAAATGGCTAGATCTCTCATGGACAGGTTGATACCCTACGCCGATAATCACATCCCCTCGTAACAAAAATTCCTTATGTAAGTAAGAGGTAGGATATCTTGCTGTTAACACTTGTAAATTGTATGAAACTCTGAATATCACTGTGAAAATTTCCATTTGCAAAATGACTTTCCTTGGATCATTTTTAGAAGGATGTTCCCTCACAGATAACAGTCTGATGATACGATACTTTTTTGCTTTGCATTCAGAAAGTTTTTCTTTGTGGGAGATCTTCGATGATTAATTTCTGAAAAAAACAGATATAAAGCAAATTTTTAGAGTGCAACATGGGATCTTGGGCAGAATCTCTTGAAAAAAAGAAATGTTTCTGTGATTCTCTCCACTTGAAATACACTGTCTGTATCCTGTGGTGTGCCAGGATCTAGTAAGCCACTGTTCTGTGTGTGTTCATACAAAAATACCACAGGCAGTTACACATGGTATTTCCTCCAAGATCTTAGCACATAAAAATATGACTTGTTCAATATATACCTTTGTGAAGTAGATATTTTCATTGTTATCTTAGAGCATTGTACGACAAAGTATGGATAAGGTGAGTTTCTTACTTACAGATACATTATGGGCAAATGAAACTAGCATCCAAATATTTGTACCACTGTTATCTCTTTGCTGTTCCAGACAAAAACCTTCTGCAGAAGATTGACCTCCTGTACTTTGAAAAAAATACTTGTTTTAGCACATTCTTATAATGAATGTATCTGAGAGTGAGCATGACTTATCTTTTATAGAAAAAAATAAGTTATTTAGAACATAAAGAAGAGAACATATTAAAATAGTTTTCTGCAGTGGAGGGGGGGGAGGGAGGAAAGAGGTTTAAAATAGTTATTTCATTTCCCAGTTTTCAAAGGTTCTGCATTAAATGAAAAACCTCACTCAGTAGCTTCTGCATTTGCCTGTTTCTGGTGTTAATTATCTTTTGTTTGCCCTTGATAATCCTGAGGTTGGTATGCAGATAATGAAGGCTGCAGAATCATCTCAAAGTGTAAAAAACAATGGCATTGTCAATTCTGCATCACAACACTTTATAAATTATGAATGTTATCCACATTAAGAAGAATGGTAGACTTTTAAAATTACTTCCATGAATAGATTAAATTACAAGTATTATTACATTTCATTTTATTAAGTGCATCTTAGTAGTTATTAGGGCAAATGAACATGTTCTCTCAATTACATAATAACATTAGAACTAAAAATTATGCATTGACACTCCCAAATGCATAATGCAGCATTGTATATTAATCACCCCAAACAAAATTTTCAGTTTATATGAAGACAATTATTAGCTATTGAACAATAACATTGTTATTGATTTATTACAGTTCTGTTCAAAGAATCTTTTTTTTTCTAAATAAAAGCTTTGATCCTTTTCTGTATCATTTAATAATTCCTCATCCTCGGGAAAAAAAAAAAAAAGATTCTTAATTACTCTCTTTTTTAAATCTAATTACAATAAGGCAAAGTTTATTACATATTTACTTTTTAAAAATATCCTGGATAGGACAATACAGCACATATTCAGTGCATACCATTTACTCTAAAAGAACATTTGTTTATTTTACTTCTAGCAAGTGGCAATTATTTATTAAATGTGTTTTTAAAGTTAAATTTTAATTCTCTCAAACAAGCCTCTGTAGTTAGTTCTGTATGTTTTCACACTGCTTTTTAAGCCTCCCCCCACCGCCTTTTTTTTTTTCTGTCTGTGTAGATTAATAACACTTAGGACATCAGATAAGAAAAATGGGGAAAGTATTTGACTCTAAACCACAGAAGCGAGTGTCAAAATTGGTGTTCGTCTAGGTGGAAGCTGAACTGAGAGTTTATACAGTGTCGATATGTAGCAACCGGTCATTTTAAGCACCTGCATAACAATGTTAATATCAATACTTTCAACAACTTCCTTTGCAGTATCAAATTTTTATGAGGGTATATCAAATACACTGGTTGCAGCCCTGTGAATGTATTTCTTCTATTTAAGTTGGCCAGATAACTGCATTTCACTGTTTCCAGTATTTCTGATATTTCATGTTAATTAGGATTTGGTAATGCACATACTGATGCTCTGTTACTTATTTTAATGTAACTGGCAAATTTTTAAGTATGATTGCTTAAGGCATAATCATTCAATCATTAAAAATACAATTTTACAGCATCAGCAATTTTTCTTTAGACAAGGCAGAGATTGTTCTCATGTATTACATTTTTCTATTTTGATTTTAGTTTAACACAGTTGCTGTCAATATCATTGTCAGATTGTGTCACTTTATAAAATGCTTGTGCATGCTCAGACTGATGTTTTCAGGGGCAGTTATCGACTCATCAGTAAAGTAACAAAAATAAATAAGAGATGCGCTTGGATTATTTATACCAAGTACAGATTGTAGTCAATAAATCAGCTTTGAAGGCAAATATGTATTACACCAAACGTGTGGGGCAAAATATTAAAATGTTAACACATGCATTTATCATGAATCTTAAACGTGAAGGATGATCTCCATGATTCAGCAAGAGTATATAAATGTGCAAAATTACATACTTCTATATGAGAAAGTGCATTTTCATTTAAAACATTTTTATGTTGGAGCCCTTACTGAAGATAACAGCTATTAATACACTGTCTCTGAGTATTTAAATATCCTTTGTACAATTTAAAATCAGCCTTTTCTTCACATATTCTCTCTTCACGTTTCCTACTATCAGGGTAGAATTTATTAATACAGTTCAGAGGATGTCTGTGGAAATGTATCTAACAGTTAATATTTAGAATCGGTAAATGTCCTAATTGGTCATTTCATGGAAATATGCAGGCAGTGTAATTAGACATTGTTTATATTAGCAGTGTATTGAGTAACATGAAATGACTAGGTGATCCTTCCTGGCCTAATGTTATTAACTAAACAAAGTAAGTTAGGGTCTTTATCACCATTACATCGGATTAAAAATGACTGGAACTAATATACATACAGTTGACAAAATAACTAGCCTTCTTAGTTCCAATTAGTCCTCAATTAAACTGTATCAGCAGTGGTGTCAGACTTGCAGTAGCACTAAATTGAATCTGTCTGATTCTTCTAGCTCTCCCCCCTGCTAGTAAGAAAGTTTCAGACATGAAAGAGTTAACATCTCCTTTGAAATTACTCCTATTTAAGAAGAAAAATCATATTACTTTCTTAATCTTTCTAATTCTATTCTCATAAGATGATCTTGGATTTGTTCCTTTAGCACAGACTCTTTAGTGCTGCCCTGATTTTTGTATTAATGAATTGAGAAGATGACATCAGGCTCTTAGGTAAGTGCTATAAACTCAGTCATATGATTTTTGTAGTAAGATATCATGTGTAAAAAAAAAAAAATATTTTGTCCATTCTCACATCAACGTTTCTTTGAAAAGTGATAGTTAGATATTATGAAGGCAGCACACAAAAGACCGTGTAGTATCTTGCAATTTGCCTTTTGATCATCACAAGAAAAATTTCTACTGGGAAATGAAAGCCAAACATAATTCACTAAAATTACACTGAATGCCCTCTAATCGATATAGATAAATCTAGAGTTTGTTGTTAAATCGATTCTCTCCTTTATAGAGATATACTGTCTTGATTGTTTTAGGGATAATTATTTCACAGGGAATTTTTATGATGATTAGCAGAAACGAGACAACAGTAAACTTGACTCAGAGCCATTGAATTACTATCCTGTAGAGTGCATTTGTCTCTGCTGGTTTGAAGCTTAGTGATATCAATACAGATTTATATCATTTCATGCAATGATGTTTTCTTGAGAGAAATGAAGTGAAGCTGATTTCATTTCAGAAAATGAACAGCCTTTGTGTTTGTTTTCCTTTTATAAAATTGTCAGTTCTTGCCAATATAAATACTCACTGATGCAGACTTTCCCTTCCTGCTTTTATCACTTAGGCTGATTCCTTGACATATATCATACTGAAAAAGTCCAGATAAACTTTGGAGAAATATAAAAATGTTTAGACTAGAAAGACAAAGGTTGAACTAAAGGATTACTTAAACTGGTGTTACTGAGCTGTTTCTCTCTATAAAAAACATAACTGGAATATCAAATATTTAAAATTGAAATATCAAATATTTAAGAAGTCAAAAGTTTTCTACTTCATTTTGCATTTGTAAATGAAGATCTTAGTATGTTTGCATGATTTTAACAAGTCACATATAATAAGTCTATGTAGCAGTTTAAAACATAAACTATAGAAAAGGGGGAGGGAAAAGAAAGAGAAAAGGATGTGCTCTTATGGAATGAAATAGATATAATTGCTTGTAGTATTCTATTTGTAGTAAAACCGAATTGCAACACATTACTCAGAAAGTATACTATCCTGCATTCTTGGGTAAAATGATCAAATCTGCACTGCATTTGTGAATGAATAAAGGGGTCACAGGTAAAAGGCTTTTACTTTTGCACGGCATATTCAGTCATTAAACTTTTCCGTAGTAAGAATATCATATATAAAGTAATAATTCAAAGAACATCCTAACTAGAGTGACTTTTAATACAAGCATCCTAATTGACAACAGTTATACTTATGTGCAAAATGAAATAATTCTCTAATGAATAACATAATAAAAATGTGTTGTTTTTTTCCCTTAAATTATCATTTTAAGTCTAATGTCTAATGCAAGGAATTTCTTTCATTTAACATCAATTTTGGTAGTGCTTTTAAATGAGCATTTAATATTAACTCTTAACACCTTTTCAAGGGACAAGGAAATAAAATTCTCAGTATTTATAAGAAGAAAGCATATTCAGTAATTGCTTATTAGCTGACTGATATCAAAGTGAGAATCTAATTTAAATGATCATTTCAGAAGCATTATTTCCTGCATTTGCTATTGTTTGTAGCTTTCACTAGGAAATTGTAAAAGTACACTCAAAACCTGTTCTAAGAAACAAGAAGGAATTGAGCGATTGTATATATCGAGTGTTACATTTTGCAATAGGGAGCTTTCAGTCTTTGGTATTAGATATCCGATATTTATTTGTATTCTTAAATGCTATCTGTCTTTTAACTCTTCTCAAGCGGTGTCTTTTAACTGTAAAAACACACATATTTTTGGTAAAATTTTGGTACATTACAAGACGTAAATTTTGCTCACTGTACACTGCAGAATAGGGCATTTCTCATAGGAATGCTACAACTTTAGCAATCTAGGGGTAATTTAATCTGAGCTTATGCCTCGTTTTAAACTGCTGCACAGGTTTGATACCCCAATGATGCAAACTGAATGGCCAAAATATTTTCCCCCGCTGTTGGCAACGGAGGAGTATTACTGACAAAGTCAACAGGAGTAAAACCTGTGCTGTTACCCCACCACCACGCCACGCACGGGTTGCCTCCGGGCTGCGGAGTGGCTATGTATGGTATTGTTGTAACGCTGGAATTTATGAAATGCACTTCCACGTTTGATGTACTGCGTTTGACCCAGCAGTGTGTACAATAGCAGGCTGCAATGTAAATCCTCCCTTAATTGCTATGACATACATACCAATGAAATTAAAATATATGCCTTTTAGTTTAGAAATTGAATTTCTGACAGAGCCTAAAAGACACATTTGTACTATGGCTGCAAGTACAGTAAAGCAAAGCTTACTACATCTGGTCAGTACACAAATGTTATAACTGGGCATATTGCAACCATAAATCATTTCTTTCGGTAGTACGACATTTTATGAAATTTCACTCTGCAAATTCTCTTAGAATTATTTGTGGGGATGCACATGTCAGTGGTTACTTTTTCTCCTGGAAAAGTGATAAGGTCAGAAGATACGCTTTGAGGTCACAGGCCACGAGTAACCTTATACATATTAAAAATTCTACCATATATCAATGTTCCAAGATTTCAGCAGTCTCTGGAACATAAAACCTTCTGTCATTTTCATCCCTACTGGGTTTGATTCTGCTGAGGTTTAGTGGAATTATAAACACATATGAAAATATGCAGAATATATTTCTTGTTTGAAGTGATTATAATGTGATGTTTCTGCACAGCAGCATTCATAATAAAGCAAATGTGGTGTTTCAGTGCAACATGACATCTCAAGAAATCTTCTTAACAAGTAAGCAGTGTAAAACAAAACAGCCACTGTTCTACCTGCTTTACTTAAAGACACAGAACAAATGGATTTATCCCTATAAACTTTAAAAAATCTTATGCAACAGACACTGCCTTCAAGTTTTCAAATCCTCATAGTTTTCAGACACAGTTTTGTCAAATGAAATGATCTAACATTTGTTAAGTTCTTCCTTACAAATAAAACAATAATATCTCAAGTA
>VZSV01000004.1:13929317-13991817 GCA_013398735.1 Nothocercus julius
TCTCACCACATGCTTACCAATATAAGGACACATGCAGGGTCCTGCACCTGGGGAGGAATAACCCCAGGCACCAGGACAGATTAGGGATTGACCTGCTGGAAAGCAGCTCCATGGAGAGGGGTTTAGGAGTCCTGTTTGATAACAAGTTAACCATGAGGCAGCAATGTGCCCTCGTGGCCAAGAAGGCCAATGGGATCCTGGCCTGCATCAGGAGGGGTGTTGCCAGCAGGTCAAAGGAGGTGATCCTGCCCCTGACCTTAGCTCTACTGAGCCAACATCTGGGATATTAGATGCAGCTCTGGGCTCTCCAGTACAAGAAGGATGTGGAACTTCTAGAGAGGGTCCAGCATAGAGCGACAAAGATGGTTAAAGGACTGAAGCATCTATTGTTTGAGGAAAGGCTGAGAGAGCTGGGCCTGTTTAGCCTGGAGAAGAGAAGACTGAGAGGAGATCTGATCAACATGCACAAGTACCTGAGGGGGGAATGGAGGGAGGATGGGGCCAAACTCTTCTCAGTGGTGGCCGGTGACAGGACAAGGGGTAATGGGCGCAAGTTGAAACACAGGAAGTTCCATGTCCATGTGAGGAAGAACTTCTTTCCTGTGAGGGTGACAGAGCCCTGGCACAGGCTGCCCAGCAAGGTTGTGCAGGCTCCTTCTCTGGAGATCTTCCAAACCCACCTGGCTGCCACCCTGTGCTCTAGGTGTTCCTGCTTGAGCAGGGGGTTGTACTAGGTGATCTCTCGAGGTCCCTTCCAACCTTAACCATTCTGTGATTCTGTGATATAATAAACCTTTACGATGCAAAACTAGAAGTTCAAGTAAAAAGTTATTCCACACTTTAGTTTTCTTCCTAAGCTCCCTCTTCTGGCTCCATGATGCTCTTATATCAATAGCATCTACCTTGCATTTCTTAGAGTCAGTGGTGATACATACTGAAGAGAAGCAAGAGGAAAATTAGTCACTGTAAATGTAAATTCATTAGAAAATGGAGTATCATGCACACACTTTCATAAGTCTGCTTAAAGGTGCACGTTGCATTTTTTTTTCTCAATTCCACGATTTATTTGGACTCAAATCTGAATTTAGTCCTCTAGTGGGCTTCAGATGCATAAGAGATGTCCGTGGTATTTTTTGTTGTTGTTTTTATTAGCTTTTGTAATAAGCAGTGAGGATCCAAACTGTCACAAATTATCATCTGTATTTCAGACCTCATGAATCCTGGTAGAAAATGCTGACCCTGGGAAATATTGTTCCTTAGAAATGATCCTTCCTACTGAATAGTCAGAAAAGGATCCAAAACCTACCTCTTATTATCTAAGAGTACTGTATTTCAGGTAATAGTCTAGAAAAAAAAATATTCACCAGATTTTTTTTTTTTTTTCCTATTAGTTTTCAAGTCTCATTTATGGCTGCATGGAATGCAGTGGTCTGTGGAGATATTCCAGTTGAGGTCAGAATGAAAGTGTTTGTTATGATTAACAGATGGGAAGCCACCATACGTATGAGGGATGACTTGCCCAAGAATACATATGCAGCCTTGGGGTGCCTGGCTAGTCCTCAGAGAAATCTGCATTGGGCAGACATGGACTAATAACATCAGGTACTGAATAACAAAAATTCAAGCTGGAACTCCTTGCACCAAGACATATGAGGGAGCCATGTGTCTGTGCAATACTCTCCACACACAAAAAATAAGACTAGTATTGGGCAGAGATGGGTAGTTTTCTTCCTTATTTCTGTATTTTTGTCAACAGAGAAGTTGACCAGTTAATTCTAAATGCAGGAAAATATACAGATAAATGAGAAGACGCTCTACATAAGGTCCTAGAGGCGTAAACACTGTCTATAGAACTTCATTCTTATTTAACTGAGGGAAGTAAATATTATAAACACTAAAAATTTCAGAGAACAATAAGGAAATTAGAAATGTCATTTAACAGCAATAGATGATGATTCTTCATTAGAAATACCATTATCTTTCTTTCTGTTTATTTTTGTTCAAGTCCCATTGACATAGTTGCCTAAGAGATGGATTTGGTATTGATATTTTAGGGAGGAGCAAATGCAAGCACTAATGAGTTGGATGAGCTTCCACTATTTGAATTTGGTAGAGATTAAATAGCAACATAGCTCAGGATAAGCTGCTCACATTTCACTATTTCCCCATGCTCCCTAAATGCTGATTTACCAACAATGAAATGCCTGTACACATACTCTGGAGCATGTGTTAAAGCTGTGCAAAACATTTTCCATGTAACTTCCATCTGGCAACATTTTGCCAGGAAGCCTGGTACTTAGAAATTATAAATAAATAAAACAGAAACTTGTGTTGTAATAAGGAGACAATGGAACAGCTGCAGGGCATGGAGTGAATTTGACTTGACTTGATGTGGACACAGTGGCTGGATTTTACCCAAGAGATATTAACAACTTTCAGATTCCTAAAGGGAAGGCTGTGGAGAGGGAAGAGAGGTTCTCATTGGGAGGTCTCTTAGCACATTTGGAAAAATAAACATAGAAACGATGAAAAATAATATTTAAGCAGCAAAATCAGCATGCAGTGTCCTCCTGTAGCATGTTGAAAAACATGAACTTGTCTCGTGAAGAAAAAATAATGAACAGAGCTTTGTTTTGTTTTGTTTTGTTTGGAGGGAGAATGGAAAGAAGTTGGAGGAGAGCTGCAGACTGCGAAGGCAAACTGTGTGACAACAGCCACCTAGCAAAGGAAAGAGAAACAAGAAAGGAGAGGAAAGAAAAAACAGAGGATGTTTCCAAGTACGCTTCCAATGGGTGCTACTCATTAAAGGAACAGCAAATCCTCCAAATTTCTACAATTATATTTATAAGAGCAAAAGTAACACATAGCACCAATACTTCTGCCATTAAAACATTTTCAGTTGAAACAAACATGAGAGCAGATCCTCAGAACCGGTAGGGGTAACTACAAGTGCAATAGTGAAAACTACAGTAGGTGGCACCTTAATGTCTGTTTTACTTCACCCCTGATGGGTGCACTGTCTTCTACTCACAGTAGGGTACCTTGTTCTTTGCTGAACATCTCTTATTAGTAGCCCACTGAGGCCTGTATTATTCCACTGGTCACTTCCAGTTATTTAGTGACAAATGCTAGACTTCTTTCTTGTACAAGGTAGTTCTATATTTTAACAATGTGTCTTAATGCATGGTTATGCATATAGATTTAGACATCCACATTTGAAAGTACTGAGCTTAGTCTATGGAAGGATGCGTGGCTGTGGTAAAGCTAGACACCAAGTTTGCAAATAAGACATAAGATACGGGGGAAATCAGTCTCCTATACATTATTCTCTAGTTACTCAACTGGTAGACAACAGAATTTTTCAAAATGGAAAGTAGAACTGGGTCATGTTAATCTGTACTCTCCTATGTTTCCACTCAAATGCAAAAGGGAAGCAAGGCAAGAATTTCTAACATAACAGTCACTCTGACTTGGGTTTGACTGGTTTGCCATGATCAAATGACTTCACTTTCCCGGTATGTGCTCCTCTCCTTTTTACTTCCTTGATATCCCAGCTTATACACGTGCGCATGCTGACTTTCTCCAGGACACCACGGCCTGTCCCAATAATTGCACCGCTAAAACTACCCATTGTGCTAAAGGTCAGCGCGAGGGCCTTAGCGGTGAAGTGGCACTTGCCCATCAAAATGCAAAATACAGGGGTGAAAGAAGTAAAACTCAACTATTATACGTCTCAGAACTTGAAACATTCAAAGTCTAGTATATCATTCTTATGTTCCAGTAGTCAGAAAAGAATCACAGCGTGACTCCATCCTGAGGACAGAGACTGAAAGAAGAATGAAAAATAATGCAAAGTTATCCCCTTCTTGCTAAAATCGATTGTGATCTTGCGTTCTTCCTCTGTTGTTGAGCTGATATAAAGACATTTTAATCCGAGGGTACGACTGAGAGGAGCCCTGATCTAATAACTGTAAAACCTCCAGATCAGGTAGATATGTTAGAACTCAGAGCACTTGTCACTCATGAATATTCATGTAGGCCACTAAAAGAATTGTACTCTGTCTGCAATGTTACATGCAGGAAATGAGCATGGCAGTCTCTAAAGAGATAATAGCATTTTATTGAACATTTGAGAAACATTAAGAGTATACACAACAAAATTCTTGTAGTGAAATCTTTCAGAAGTCATAACGGATAACACCGTGAGGAAAGGCAATTTCTGAGATAATCAAAATATAAAACATTGAATACAAAAGGCTTATACAGACTTTGTAAAAAGGAAACCAGGAAACAAAACTAGGTCATATCTTAATGAAAGATAATTTTGAATCTGAAGAATGAATTTACCTTCTGAAAGCCTGCTCTTAGTTTTAAAGTCAAGGATAGTTAAAAATGATAAATATTTTATGCTTCTATGTGTCCCTTCCTTTAGGATTAAACAAACTGGATGGCAAAATAATAGATTTTTAAGAAGCTTATTTTTCTAGTGCTTTCTAATGAGGTAACATTTCATATGAAAAGAAGACCTAATCTAACCCCAGCAAAAAATGGACTTACTAAAATGGCAAACATACTAACACTAGGAGAAATGGAGAAAGCACTTTGGAGGACTAACTTTCATCTGAAGTCTTGAGACTTCTTGCGCTCGCAGTATTCTCTGAAGATGTGAAGTGTTTTACTGGTTCTTTCATCTATAAACACCCTAAAAAATAGTTTCCAATGCAGGTGAGCTGAGCTACTGGCTTGCTGTGGTGAGATAAGCTCTTTTTCTCCTTCTCGCTCTCTCCTATCATTCCTTCCTACTCTTCTCTCCTCCTAGATTCTGTGATTGGAGCTCTTCTCAAAACCTATGCTGTTTTTCAGGCAAGAAAAATCACATCTGGCAAAAAAAATGCATATTGACATGCAAGATGTATGTGATGAATGAAGATGGATCAAGTTATCTTAATGATAATTTCTCTCAGTAAAAATATTTGTGAAAATTGATTCATGAAGTGAAAAAAATGGTGGAAAATATTTAATGGCCTCAAATCAAATTTACTATGTAAAACTTTTCTGTTAGTAAATTGAAAAATCTTTTTTTTTTTTTTTTTTGTCTATGTTACCCCAAACTTTCCTTTTCTTTCAGATGCTTTCATGTGTGGCACAGGTGAAGAAAACTGTAGATTCTCAGAACTGCTGTTTTGCCTGTATAATCCTCTTGTCACATGCCTCCATCTCAGAACTGTCTCTCTTCCAGGATATGAGCAACTGTGTTTCAGTTCAAGGGCCTATGAAGCCATGGTTCACCTATCATGAACATATCCTTACCTACAGTCCCTACAGGCACAGGGGCTAGAGTGCTCTCAGGCTTTTATTTTGGATACATAATACACCATTCTTTTCACTGACTAAATGAACTTCCCTTCTTGACCAACACTGTGCATCATTTTTCCTGGTGGCCCTCATCTGTTCAAACAAGCTCTCAGAGACAGATGTAGATCTCAGATCAGCAGATGTAGATGTTTACCTGCTTTGCTGAGTTCACCATCTACATTTTCTAGATTTCTGCAGAGAGAGAGAACCCAGCTCTTCCTCCTTCTGACTGAATGTCATAATCTTTAGAATAAATTTCAGAGTATTTCACAGAAGTAAAAACACTCCTAAAAGGAGGAGGCATTCAGAATGTTGCAAGGTTGATACTTGACCAAGACAATTCAGATATCTCAGAAGTAACTCTTCTTGGGATGAGCATTGTGGGTGAGTCAAAAATACAAGAGGATGTATTGCAGGCTCTCTAAGACTGAGAATTTCCATCTGTGAAATGATGTTCATAGTCCTTTGTCTTTGCTTTCATCTCCAGCTACTTATTATATTTGATAGCTTATTATACTTCTGTATCTTTTCCATCTTCTGTTGGGGTCTCATTTTCCCAGGACAGTTTCAATTTAAAGATTTTTATTTGAACGTTTCCACTGAAGATCTGAGAACATTTTAACAAAAATGCCAATGTTTTTTCCGTGATCTTACTAAAAACTACCCATGCTGAATTTGCTTGTATGCTAGTGCCTGGTAGAAACTGTCCTCAGGCCTGCACTTTCCTTTGGGTGTCATAACTAGAGATACTCAAATAGAGCAAAAGGTGGTTGGGTGGGGGGGTTTTTAGTCTGTGTCAGGCAGATATGTCCTCATCAGTCTGAGGCTGAGAATCAAATCCTATTTTCAGTTAACTCTGTGAAATGCATAGGTAGCAATAAGTACGTAGTATTTAGTTCAGAAATGTTGGGATCTCATCTATAGGCTAATAATCTATTGGTGGAATCATCCTGTGTTCCAAAAGCATGCCAACAGTTACGACAACTTGTTGTGATTGTACTGTGCTTTCAGCAAAGGTGGGTCGTGTGTTTTAAAATGACATTTGCTTTGCCATTCTGACTAAATTGTGGATAATGTTTTAATAAATGGTATTTTTAAAAAGAAATATATTATTTGATAAAATTATTACTCAAACTGAATTTCATCAAATTGTCACAGTTGTTATGTGCTTAAAAAGCTTCTGCTCCTCTATTATTAAGTGGTAAAAGATTATAATTTGATAAAAATGGATACTAAAATGACTGATTTTAAAAAGTATGTTTCAATAAAATTCAGCATAAAAATTCAAAGCAAAATGTAAAAAAAGATTTTCTTTATTATTTTAAATCTACACATTTTAAAACACTTCGGTGAACAAATGAATGTTGTAATAGAAGGTACATCACATCTACGACCTACTCCTCAATTCCCAGCACTTGCTTATTCACTTCATGAATTCACTATGGTGATTCATCAGTCCATACTTATGTACTCAATATGTTTCTATATTAGAATAGATACAGCATTTTCACTATAAACACTAATGCAAGTATGAAAGAGGTTACAGTGAAACTAAGATGTAGCTGTAATTGTGAAATGCCTCTAAGTCAAGGGTTGTAGTCCTGGAAACACATAGAACTCAGATCTATCCCTAAAAAAAAAAAATTATAGTCATAACTGGATGTATGCTTTTCTAACCTGAACAATACCTGATGCTTGGACACAAACGGTAACCATTTTACTCATGAAGCTGCAAGAAGATAGTTTTCTCTTGTTCACTAAAAACAAACAAATAAATAAATAAATAAAATTCAATAGTTAAGAATAACTCTCAATCAAGCTTTTTAAAAATGGTTTGAAAACTGAAGAATAAAGAGGTTCAGAGAAGTTTAAAAATTATTGGGCTGAACTGCTACTAATTTTCTTCATTATTTATTGAAATTGAAAATTTTGACAATTGAATATAAAATAGAAATGGCCTTTATTAAAGAAAAAAAAAGATTAAAAAACACCAGGAATATCGATTCTTCTGCCAGGTGTAATTCACCATATCCAAGATGTAATTAAAGCCTCAGAGCACCACTCTGCATTTTCATATGGGTTTCCAGACTTCGTCATTCATGCAAGAGGTCAGTTGAGAGCTTCAGTTTTTTAGTTACAGTGAGATATGGAGTTAGAAGGAACCTGCTGCAAAATAAGACACTAGTTATAGAATAACTTTTTAGCAGAGTGAGTTATTCAAGCTGCTGCTTCATAACTATAATGCTATCATTATTGCCATAGAAACTTCATCACATTTCTTCATCCCATAAGTCATCTGTTCATGATAGACTGAAGTCAAAAACATCCTTTGACTAAAATGACATTTTACGCATTGACAAGAGCCTAGTACACAACAAAATTCAAGTTGCGGATCCCTCTAACACTGCATTGAAGTCCTAGCACTGAAAAGAAGGCAAGTCTTGAAAGCATTGTGCCTACAGATAAACAGAAAAACTGAAGAACATTTTTGTAATACTTTCCAAGAAGATCTGATATTCAGCTGTACAAACCACAGCTGATTTTAATTTTGTAATAGAATAGGGAGCCTGAGGTTTTGATCCTATTTTAGAATCTGCCAACAGGTAACAGTCCTGCACTGGCAACTGAACTGAGTTCACTAGTATGAACATCACATGCAGAGACATGTGGAAGCACACAGCACTGCGTCTAGGAAGCACGTGGACATGCTAGATGGCAAGGGTGTGGGGCTGACCGTCTCACTGGGCACAGCACAACGCAGGGGTGCACATGGGGATGTCTTCCACTGAGGAAGCCAGGAAGCAGGTGACTCTTTCATGGAGCAAGAGATGGGGGCTTCTTACAGCTTTGCTACCAAGTGTTGAGCCTCAGCCTGAATCTGGCCACAACCCACTAACTTTCATTTCATCTGTGGTAACATCTCAAGAGGCTGAGTGAAAATGCATGAAAGTACCATTGGCCTTTTCCAGAGGAAATTATCCATTGACTTGCCGTGGTAAAGAGAAAGCCATTACTTTGGGGACAGTTGTGTATTTCATTGCAATATCAGCTAAAATAATATTCTGGAATGGATAACAATGTATCTATCTGATGTACCTGGACTGTTACTTGAGCTTTTTAAAATGTTTGCTTTTGTTTTCTGGTTAAAAGAGAAATGGCATTTTAAAAATTCAAGGCAACCTAGCGTGCAGAGTTTTTGGGAAAAAAAAAAAAAAAAGGGAAAAAAAACCCAGAAAAGAACATCAGACAGTCCTTCCCCCAGATTTATCCTCTATATATTGAAATACATTCTTTTCATAAAGCATCACCTCACTTACCTGAATATTGTCTCTTTTGCAAAAAACAACAAAAAATATTTCAAAATGACAACTCAGAGGAAAAACTTCTGGAAACAGTGCTAAGATTAGTTTCAACATATCTGATTTTTCCCTTATTTTTATCCCTCAGAACTACTTATCAAATTTCTCTTGAATTCATAAACTATGTAGCAGCATTTTCTTGAAAGTCAGTTTTCCTTTTTGCTGATCTCTGCATGCAAAGTCATCAGTTGATGACGGTAAAAATATCACATGTGTAGTTATCTCTATACACGTTCCTCTATTTTTTTTTTTCTGATTGTTTGTGTGCTATTATTCACTTCTCTCCCTTCTGTCCGAGTAGTGATCTTGGCTTTGTGGTTTCAGCCAGACTCTGATGATGATCTGCTAGTGTTAATACTGTTACTTCTTTTTGTTCTTGATAAGTTAATCTTGAGGCAATTTCTATGTTATTTCTACTAAATATATTCTCTAGATTGGGTTACTGGAGTTCATTGAATTCCAATAAATAGTCATCAACTTCACAGGAAAACTCCTAACACCTCAGCATCATCTAAAAACGAAAGATGAAGTTCTGGCCCTAAAAATCCTTTTTTCTTTCTGGTTAAGGGCAGTACTTAAATGCAAAGGAGTTCTTGCTTGTTAATACAAACACAGGCCTGGGCTTTATGGTAGTATTTATTTATGACTTCTTTATATCAAGGCTCTCTAAACTTCTCCTGTAATATACTCTGTCACAGTTTCATATAAAACCGTCTACCAGAAGGGATTGACATTAGTTATGAGAGAGAGTAGCAGCGGCTCTTTAGGCATGTAACTACTGTGCCATTTTGATGTAATTCAGTTTAAATTTCAAACATTTCTATTTAACATAATCAAGTGGTATGAAATCTTCTTTTAAAATGGCAAGTATACAGTACTAGCTCAATTGGCACTTAGCAACGGTCCTTTTACAATATGCACAATAGCTTCCAGCAGGGAGTTTTTTAAGGACCGTTCTTTGAGAGCACAAACTCACACGTGTACAATCAGTAGACATCAAGGTTCTATCTCCAGCTCCCCTCGAGATGTTATTTAGCTAATGCACAAATGTTACAGCTAAGCTGTTAGCCTGAAAAATAGAACGAGATGTTGTGAGCAGGTACACATTTTTTTTTTTCATTCCAGTATGTCTTCACACTATAATTCCATATAATATAACACCTAGAAAGGTGTAACATGCGATTTTTACTCAATAGGTGGATTTCCACTTTTAAATGTGCTGCTACAATCAAGGGCCCTTTCTTGAATACTGTTTTACATAGCGGCAAATCACCACGGAGTGGGTAAACAGCTACAGACATTACTGGGTATTCTCTGGTTAACATATTGCTGGAAGGAAAGAGCTCTATCACAGGATGCCATCACCAGCAAATACTGCTATGAGCATAGCTGTTTTATATCCAATGAAAAGAAAAGATCTGGCCATGCAGTTCGCTTTCCTCGAGAGAGACAAATCCTGGCAAACAAGCCCCTTGTCTCTACTGTGAACCTCCCATACTTATTGGTTGTCTTCCAAAAATTGTGCTGAACCATATAATAAGTTCAAATTTCATTAAGCCCAGGAGCAGAGGGAGTTTCTAGAATGCCGCTAAAATCATGCCATAATGTTCTGAACCGGATGATTGCATTATAATCTCGTTCCAGTTGGGATCTTCTTTTTCAAATAGAAGGCTTTTAAATCCAAGATAGGAACATAAGAGGGGCTCCAACACTGAAGTCTGCAATGTTATTACTAAATACATTGCTTACAAGCTGAAAAGAGATGATGACATCGATATTAATGCTATAACGTTCTCTTTGGGTGTCAGACCTGACAACTGACTTTAATTCTATTTGTGTGGAAAATTTTACCAGCAACATGATATCACCACAGTGAAAGCTCAGAAGACTAAACCTGCTTGATGATATATATATGCCTATGTACATGTGTATTATGTGTGTGTATGTATATATATATAAAATAAGGAGAATCATGGTCCTTAAGAAAAAACCTTGATGACAGACTGATGGACAGACCGAGTAATCCATTTTTATCCAGCTAAATGTTTTGAACATAATCACTGCAGATTAAAATACAGCAGAAGAAAGAGAAAAAAATATATATATTTTTACACAATATGAATGTATTTAAGGTGAGAATTTTGTCATAAACTTGAGACAATGAATTAACAGCATAAGAACATTTCGAAAAGGTGCTCTTCTCTAGTGTCTAACCATGACATTGTCAGAAAAGTTTAGAAATCTATGAAAGCAGGACTAAATTCTGTTATTTTGTTTTAATGATTCATTTTTTAATGGAAGAACTTTGATATGAATTAAACAAAACATCTAGTTGCACAGTTTTGCTCTCTTCATTTTGAAATGATGTTTCAAACCTAAATGTACTTTTGTTTATTAAAATGAATTTTTTAAAAGAACTAGACTAAACGAATTTAATGGCTTAGACAGAATTTAGTACTTCGTTAAGCATGCAAAAGCCATTGAAATTTACATTGTCTTAGCTTAGGATCAAAGTAATACATTTTTCCTTAATTTTTCAACTCAGATAGTGAATCAGAGAATCAGTGATTTGCACGTCTCTGACTGTAAGTACTGCTACAGGCTTCAGTTGTATTAGGATCACAACCTTAATCCTGTCTATTAAAAGTGTCTGTATTCTAAATCTGTGTGATTTACCTGCTGTATAACAAAGTACATGACCTATATATTTTATTTCATTCATTTGGCATACTATTCAGACACTCCGGAAGCTGGCGATGGTCTAAAATCTTTTAGGTTGACCCATTCTGGATATTTAGGTACAGAAATGGCTTAACCAAATTTTTGCATGGCCATCTGGAGGCCCATATGAAAAATCTGGATCCCCAAGCTCAGCTTTGCAGTTTATAGCTGGACTGCACAATCAACATCTAAAGCCCACAGAGTTATGCGGTTTCTACATGACTTTATTTAGAAGATTGATGAGAATCCACCCACAAGAGCTTTGACAGTTGTTAGTGGCTCACTCGCCCCACCAGTCTGGGACTGGTTATTTCTCCCCATAGATTTGTCATGTACATAGGCACAGCAGAATGCAAGACTGACACTCTGTGGTACACAAGATGAACGTCAATTTTTAAATTCTATTAAGTCTGTTTTCTTTTGACCACTCCAGTTTCCTAGGTAAAGTGAAACTACTAAAACCTGCTAGAGAATTCACTTGCCCTGAGGTCCAATATTTGATTTTCATGGTTTGTCTTTGGGGTGTTTTAAAACACTTTTCTGTTCCAAAATCCAAAGCACAGGAGTCTACAAAAATTGGTGACAAGTAGCAGATTGTCCCTCCTATTTTTTTTTTAACAGAATGATTTTATAATTATAGCCAGTTAAAAAAATATTCCTAAAACTAGCTTGAAACTAATTCTTGGCTATTGTACCGCTAGAAAAGGCCTTACTAATTTTAAACCATTAAAAAATGATCTGGGCAGACAAACTTGCCTGCCAAGTTTTCGGTGGATAGGATCCAAAGTGGCTGAGATATAAAATGTAAAAACTCAGTTCTTATGGTTGAAATGCCAGGCTACAGCATCAGGACCCTGATGCTATAACTTTTAAGAGGGCTAAGTGGTGTAATACTGTACATAATTATTTCACTCATGAGCAGAAAGGCCAATCACTCATAAGAAGCAGAGCTTTAAGTAAGTTATAAAGGCTGTTTCTTCAGAAACATATGCCAATCATATCACCAAAAATATTGTGCTGTGTAGTTATATACAACCATTTTTCTGGGCTTGCTTCCTAGTGCAATATCTACAGATTTTGGAAGTCATTTGGCTATTGCCTGAAGAGATAAGTAAATGCTTATTTGTTTATGCAAAATTCATTATGGCAACAAAGGCTGAATAAAACTTATCTCCACCAATTCTTTTTCCTTCTTTCTTTCTCTTGGTTATATACAGTACAGTACCTGGCAGGATACCAAGACCGAAAAGTCAGCTTTCTCTGATGTTGTCGTACTAGCAGCTTAAACAGCAGTTTTCCTGCCAATTTAAACTTTTACTTTTTAATAAAGAATTTAAACCAGAAAAGTTAAACATTCCTTGGGTTTGCTCTTTAGTAGGAAGTAAGAGTTTGAATTGGCACTGTGATTGCTAAAGCTCTTCTTTAAAATCTTATTGAACCCAAACTAGAAATTTTGTTTAAATCCTTGTAGTCATCTAAGAACATAAAATAGCAGAAGAGCAATAAACAAAATAAAAAACCAAACAAATATATTTTACAACTTAGACTTTGGAGAAACAAGCTCTTCTCTCATTTCTTATTTATTAATTTTAAGAAAAATCATTCAGGCCTAACTCATAAGAGAAATTCCTCCTTTGAGGGTGACCTCAAATCTCTCTCAAAATATACAGCAACATAAAGTATACACAGAACATTTTATTCCTATACCTGCGCCATCACAGGAAGATTACTTCCAGTCTTTGAAATAACATTGCAAGCTTGTGGGGTTTTCTGTATATTTTATGTTGAGAAGCTCCAGAAGCTTTCCCTAGTTGCAATAGATTTCCAAGAGCTGGCTCAGCATACTGCTATTTACAGAGAAAGAGGAGGTACAAGAGACCTTATGATGCCCTGGAAAAAAATATAAAGAAACTTGCTTTCCTTCACCTCTCTTTCTACAGGTACTCTGCATTATCTGGTGGTTCGTTTAGATCGAATAAAGCTACCAATGGGGCAATAATATTGTATGCAACTGCTGTCTTATAGCTGCTCTTCCACATTGCTTACACTTGCGTGACTTATTCTGAAGCTATTAAAAAAGCACAGTTTGAGGTAAGGTGCCCTGATACAAATAAAATGTATATTATCCTATATATATCCCTAGCTAGTAAGTGGCTTGACCTAATTATTAATGAGAGAGTAGATGCCTAAGATCAAGCTTATCTCATAGCACCATTGATGTCATATGGAAATAAGACAAATAGACATGTTCCCAGAATCTGAACTGTCTGGCCTTCAACAGGAGTCAGATGTTATAACACCTGAAGAATCTAGGTCATATGTCATTGCAACCGTTCAGGGCTTAAATTTAAACATGTTTACATACTTAACTGTCCCTGGTGATATTGTCATGTCACATAATAAGCATGAGTTTATTTTCAAAGGTGTTGAACTTTAACATCTCTCACATCTTTGTTTTTCAGGTGCTCTGTGCTTCAGAGAAGAGGGAAGACTTGCTAACCCTTTCATCCCTTTTCCATCAGATGACAAACTGGGAATATGGTGATGATGAAATCATGTATATCTGCAAATTATTTTGAGATCTTTTGAAGTAAAATTGTAGAACACTAAGAAATATTATTAGATTATATTTACTTTTACAGAATCTCTGAAATGGACATGTGATCTTCAATGTTTCTGCTAATGAAGATTTATTTGTGTTGTCAGTGGTCCCATGCACTATTTTTCTGGCAGACTTGCAGTATGTAAAACACACTTGGGAAATCATTGTCACTCCCTGAAATTGCAACATAAATGTAGTAGCATCTACTTTAACCCAGACCATACAGCGTATATACCTCAGAGTTTTGCCCTCATTGGAACTACTGCTTATAATTAACAACTCTCAGCTTCTGTGATTATCATATATTATGAATACAACTGTATGCAGGCTGATTGTTATTTCCTGAATTATAAGCCATATCCTGTGTGGAAAGAGTTATTCTGACAGGTCTGTTTGGTGCACCTTCTCTGAACAGATAATAGGTCCTTCTTCCTTCAGGTCCTTCTCCCTGCCGTGCTCTCAACAGCACAAAGCAACACCTCTTCTGTGAGGGAGAACATCGCAATTCCGTTTCTCAGAAATGGACGAACAAGGCTCAAAAATGAGTTTAAACATTCCAAAATATGATGGTCCCTTTACAAAACATGAGTCTATATTTAAGTGGTGAGATCTGCTGGAATATTCCACTAGATAACATCAGATGTCTTTTAAGAGTTGGTGAAGAAAGAACTTTTCTGCAGACATGTGCTACATATGCAGACATATGTAGCTACTCCACAGAGAAATATTTCATGCTCTGACATTTCTCTCTGTACCTGTACCTGAAAAATTCCACAGTGCTGGTCAGTCAATGTGGACTATGAACCCAACGCTCAAAATTAAAACAAACGTGCAGGAATGAACTAAAATATTTGCTGAATTATTTTTGTCAGATGAAACCAGGTAATATACATTACAGTTTTATGCCACAAGGGAGCAACTGCTGTGTATTTGAGATCACTTTTTCTTCCCATAGGAAAGAAAATAAAATAAAATCTGAACATTTCTGTATTAGAGTTCATCACTGTGCAATGCACTGTGGAAAACGACATCCACAACCTTCCAAGGTCAGCATGTTTCCAAAATGTCTCCTATCCTGAAATCTTCATATATATCTAGCACTTCTTGAAGTTCTGGTGTTGAAAAACAAAATAGAACCCAGGTATCATTTGGGAGGTTCACGTCTCTTTATCTGTATCCTTTTTCATTCTGACTTGTATTGATACCTTTTGTTAGCTTGGCTGCTCCTTCTTTACACCATGGGAAAAATAAGCTTAGCCAACCTTTTGCTCAGTGTGGTTTTTTCCCTCTTCCTTTCTCATGCTGGCTCAGCTTTTCTGACTGATTAAACAAGTTCAAGTGTTGAACAAGTTCATTGCCATTAGTCCCTCATAAATCTGCATGGGAGGGAAGAGAAGGGACAAGAAGGTGGTAAACCAGCCACAAATGCTGTTGTCCAAAGCTACTCATCCACAATACAGGTGGCCTATGCAATGGATGCTTTTGTGTTTCCTCATGCAAATACTTTGGTAGCCCATGATTAAATCCTGAGTGCAGACACATGTTTCCAGACAGAGACATTTGCTCGGTTTATGGGATGCAGGGGAAAAAGCAGAATATAAATTTAAGAACATATTAGATATTTCTGAAATACTTGATGGTACATACACGGTGTGTTTAGTGCATGCAGTATGTCTCATAGTATCCATGCGTGGATATTTACTTTTATTATTTATAGACCAGTTACGACATCATATCCACTTCCAGGCATCAAGAATAAACCTATATTTCACAGCTGTTTTTATAACTGATAGTAAATCTTGTAGATGGTGTGAGTACTGTGAAAGTTATCTGACCTTGAGCTAGAAGAAAATCCCGCAGGAAGATTTCTATCTCAGGAAGCACCAGGGCATGTCTGAAAATGTTTTCTTATTTGCAGACAGAAACAACTTGGATCTCTAAGTTCCTTATTAAAACAAAGTAATATTCAAGCCTAAACCCAGAACCTCAAAGCCAGAAACACCTCTTTTTTTTTTTTTTTTTTTTTTCCTTTCACAGTGGGTTGAGCAAGGTGTGGGGCTGGCAGTTTGGAGGAAAAAGGTTTAGTATGGTTCTCCAAGAAATGTACACATCAGTGTTAAACACACCAGTTCTGTGCTCTGTACCTTGACCATATCATCATACACTTGTGCTACACAAAAAAAGCTGCACAGGATTCTATCTTCCCTTGTGCTGTAAGGAGCCAGAAGACTCTTGCAGTAAAAGAGAAGGCAGTTAGGAGTACTGGAGACTGTCAGATGTTAAAGTTTCAAGAAACCACTGAGATCATCTGTGATATTCACCCCACACAAAACTCGGAGACTTTTACAGAGACTATATGGTATCAATCCATCATTACAGAAACTAGAGCAACGTAAATATTTTTAATTAGCTCCTGGAATGATAATTGTCTGTGGTAGTCAGACGCTGTGTGTAAACAGTTATATAAAATAGGTGATTCTTGACTCTTAAAGCAAAGTTCATGACATGGTCATGTGCTTAAATCCCCTTTCTCCCCAAATAGCATGATAGTTCAGATGGCACAGAGCCTGTATTTGCAAAAGAGTCTCCCGTGCACTGTGCGAGAGTGATGCCCCGCCACGGAGTGCACCAGCAGAACAGCCTGTGAGGGCCAGCACGCTGGCCGATGCTGCAGCCCTCATTACCTTGCTAGCATGAATCTAGCGCGTTAGACATATCCTGTTTGATACATAGCAGATTGCATATTTTTTGAAAAACTTCAAGTTTGGTCTTTTTAAAGGAACAGCCTGAGTATAAAGGCTTTGGACCAATGATGTCTACTCCATTTATTTTGTGAGTAAAATTATAAAACCTGATGAAGTATTTTAGTTTCAACTCCTATCATGTTATCTTGGAATAGTTTCTTGTATGGTTCAACTTGTGTGTCTGTGTGTGTAGCTTACTGGGAAATGGTGTTAAGGTTGGGGATTTCTGGATAACATCTGCTGTGAGACAAATTTCTCTAATCACTGGCTTTGCAAGTGCTAGTCAGAGCTTGGTTAGAAAGAGAATCATTTGAGGAAAAAAAACACAAATGCTACAGGAATTCTGTGCTTATCTCTACTGTACTAGGAATATTTTGAGGTTCTAGAGGGATATTTTGGCATAATCTTCTGTGGGCACTGGGTACAAAGTGCTACCAGTATCTTTTCTGCTCTTTCTTAGCAAAGGAATTCTATCTTTGGGAGTTTAAGAAATCTGTTATGTTGCATCAGAATAAAGAGCCACCTAGTCCAGCCATCTTGCCTCTGAAAGTAACTAGAACAGATGTTTATGGAAAAATATTTAAGAACAGGGAATGGACAAAACGATGATTTTGGAAACCTGCCCTGCCTGGCAACTTATGGATTGGGGATTTTCTGATCGGAAGGCAGTAGGTGCACCAGTATGTTTAATAGCCCGCATAGCTTTTCCTTTCATTAATCTATTTGATCACTTCCTTATAAGTCTGTTACAGTTTTGGCCTTCACAGCATCCTGCCACGATGAGTTCCATGATTTGATTTTACATTAAATGAAAGAGCATTTAATTTGTTCCCTTAAATCTAGACTTGATCTTTTCGCTTTTGTTATGAACCATAGTCAAGAATCATTCTATATCCTCATTCTCCTTTCCATTGATGACACAGAGCATTTCCTTTTGCTACAATTTCTGTTTTCCTCATTTGGTCCATCACTCTCATACTGAATTCTTTCCATACCAATGGTTATCATTTTCACCCATCTTTGTGCCCCCCCCCGCCTTCTTTTTTTTCTTCTATTTTAGCCTGTTTGGGACAGAATACTCAGAACTGCAAGTACTGGGTGAAATAACCCTAGAGTTATGCAGTGGCATAAACAGAATATTTTCTAAAGTTCATGAAAAATGGCAAAACACTGATTTGCCCACTATAGGACAAAAAAGAACTGTTTCCACAGGTAGGAAGACTTATGGTAAACTCTCCTTCCTGAATAATAAGTAGAAAACCTTATTACCAAGAATATATATCTGTTAAAAAATGCAGCCACTAAAAGTGGTATGCAATTCTGTAGTGCGTACATAGGAAAACTGTGATATAAAACCTCCAGTATTTCTACAATTACACAACTTCAAGTACATTCCTCAAAGTTTCCATAAGAAAAACAGAGAAAGTTGGGCCAAATCTTTACATTCATCTCCCGCCTGTTTCAATATTTGTTGCTAATAGTAAATTCATGGGAGCTGCAAGTGTCCAACTTCTGGAAAAATTGGGTAGCTTTTAGAATTTGACCCTGAAAACAGTAAAGCTAATTACTGACTTTAAAAAACTGTTTTTAAGAGTATAATGGTAACCATGTGGACGTATGTACTAATCTCACTTCATTGCTGCCATATCCCGCTGTTCAGCAATAGCAGCTCAAACCTGAAACCATGCTTGCAAGCCTAACCCCCCAAATGCTCTCCTTCTGTAATAGAAAGTCAGCAGTAAACTGAATCTTCCAAAATATCAAAATACAAATGAGCAAGGGGAATATTCTTCCTAGTAATCATAAAGAATGTTTTACATAAGATAACCAGGCTTAAAAAGCATGGTGCAGAGGAAACTGTGTCCAAAGATTTCTACATGTCATCCCGGTGACTTCACTATCTACCAGAGCTTTCTTGTTGTGTTTGCTGTGATGTCAGAACAGTCTATGGATGTCTGACCTTTTTTGTATATATAGCTCATGGCTATCTGTACTGTTCTTTTCCTTATTCTTTATCCCCAATACTAAAACTAACGTTAACTATAAAATGAAATATTTTGATTTATGACAGAAAGGTTAGTTAGGGAAGCTGGATACTAAATTTTTCAGTAGAATCTTTATTCTTTGATTATGTAGTTGGCTGAGCAAAGGCATTCTGATTCATTCTGTTTCAGTTTAATTCCCCTTTGCCACTGACCCAAAAGCTGACCCATTTTTATGCTTAGTATCCCCAGGAAAACAAAAAATGTAGTGATACTTCTTAATCATGGCATTTCATACTTCATGTTTTAAGCTTTCGGCTTAGCATATACATAAAAATAGAACAAAAGTTATGCAAATATATAAAGGTTTGCCATATTCTCTTTCTGAAATTTAGTGTTAAAATTATCTCACCAACAATGTAAATTAATTGGTCATTTTTATAATATAGAAAATATGCACTGTATTTTGGTGCTTTGTAGCTAGCTACATAGTGTAGTTTAAAATATAGTTCCATTTTAATAGTATGGTTGAATACAGAGCTTTGGAATGATGCCTTAAGTGGCCTGTTTCTGTATGCGAGTTTTGGTCTTTCTTTTGTTTTGTGGTTATATATTATAAAATCTCTTTTGTTTTACACACATTTGCTGTTCTTATTCAAGCAGCTAAGACAAAAGGAATGGATAACTCCTCACTATGCCTTTTTCATCATTGAAACTGAAATCAGCCTTTGCAAATTGTCCTAGAGTTCTAGATATAAATACACTTTGAAAACCAATTCTAATTCAGAGCTAATTTTCATGCTGTACACCCTTGTTTCAATAATTAATGTCCTTGACCAAAGCCTGGAGCTCTAAACATATCTTTAAAATTTTCTTGGTTTGAAATAGGTCTTCTGAATTTGAGGAGCAGTTCAGTTTCTAAAATGTGTGTCTATGACAGTGAAAGAACAAAAAAAAAGAAGGTGAGAGAAAGGGAGAAGGAAATGAATTCAAAGGAGAGTCTGCCTTGGCAGTAATTTCATACGATGTTGCTAGAAGAGTTTGCTATACAGCAAACCAGTCAGTGAGATGACTCACATTATAAACTTTCCTGACTATAACTGGTAGTAAATTTTGGTATTATTCATAATCCCACTATCATAGGAAGACATAATCCCAGGTTTGACTTTCTCACTTCTAAATGCTGTATTCCTCAATACCCAATAACAGATCAACCACCCTGGCAATTAAAGCACAGCAGATTGAAAGGGCAAATTTCCCTATATGTTTCCAAATACAGGCTAAAATGATCAAAAATTCCACTTAAAAATGAATGCTTCATTCCCTCAGGATGTTGCCTAAGGACATCTTTTCCCCATTTGTGCCCTCCTACGTCTTACACATCTGAACCAAAAAGTATATATTCCTTGTGCTGTTTATGGTAGCCTCTAAAAGTGTAGAGCTGAGGCATCCCTACTGCTCTCTCGTAGGATAGATATGGTCAGAGAACCAAGTAATGGTGGGGTAATAAAGTTTTATTCTTACTGGACTCTTATGATTAAAAAGACATGACTACGTAAGGATTAAAACTGGAACTTTTAATTTGCACTTGTATGTATTTATGTGAATTATGTAATGAGAAAATAAGTTCTGTATTGGATACGTAGAATTGCAGTGCTTGTTGGCTTCATTCTTTTTAGTGAATATTGCCACTTACCACAGGGATTGCACATTATACTCACATGGTTCTTCCAAATAAAGAACAGAAAACTCAACAAGTCCATTTGCTTGTTTTTTTTTGTTTGTTTTTGTTGTTGTTGTTGTTGTTGTTCATTTGTTTTACCAAAGCAGAAACAACTTCATGTCATTCTTTCTCAGAGGAACTGATTGAAGTAGAATTGCACATGAGGCTCTGACCATGTGGCTCAGGTATGATGGCTGGCTCAGGATTACTTTGGAGTCTCGGCTACTTTGCCACACAGTTTCCCATGTCCTGTATGTCATGAGCAGTTCTGAGAATGTGACTTTGTCAGCACATACTATAAAGCTAGTAAATGAATGAGAGGGATCCATCTGCCTTATTCATTTATGACTGATTTAGTTTCTTTGTCTTTGTCTAACACACTTCACACTCCTCCCTGGGCAGTTAGGTCCTGGATTTTTCTGTCTGTCCTTGCTTCCACCAGAGCCCAAGTACAGCAAGAGGTACTGTGTCAGTAAGCACTATGGTGCAAAACTACTCAATCATTAGATGGGATATGTGGCAGTGAAGATATTTTAGCTTTTACATTTTTTATCACACTAGGGCTATTTTTTTCATTCTTTCCCACTCTTATTATTAACCTTTTTATAGAAAATTGGCTTACCAAGAATTTATGAATTAGTAAGTCTATTATAATGATGAATGGTAATTACCATTTAAATCCTGAGTCATTCATCAGCTTGTTCACCATATGTCAGGTGATACAAGAGTGCATGAATACTTGTCTGGTGAGCATTTCTCAACTGATTGTTATATTTGCCTGAACTTTAGACCTGTATGCCAAATACTGGCTGAACAAAAATGAAAATGATAAGGAAAAAAAAAAAAAGCAATTTTACAGGTAAAGTGAGGGGAGGGGAAGTGACAATGCACTAAGAGGCAGTGTGGGTAGTAAAACTGATTTGTATTAGTATTAGACAACTGCTAGCATTTTTGTTTAATTCAGGAAGAATAAACATGGCTTTATTCTTCCTAAAGAATTAGGAAGACTTCCTTCTTATTCATGGCTTTGGAGAAATGCAGAAGAGCTTCCTACAGCAAGTGAAATTCTTATTTAAGGTTATTAGACAGGGAATTTTTTTTTATGTATGTAAAAAAAAGAACCTGGCAATCTGTTCGTCTAGTCTGGCGTAGCCTGAAATGGCATTGGTGAGAATTACTGACTTCCCTGGATACTTCTTCAGGAAAGGCAATGGCTCCTGTCAGGTTCCTAGACAAGAGGTGCCACCAGGACCCAGACAACATTTTGGCTGTCTGTTTCCTGGTCAGTCACTAGCTGAAGGGGTGAAAATGTGAAAAAAGGCACAACACTTGAGCTGTCCCGCACCCTCAAAGTCAAGCCTGGGGGTCTATTAATGGGCTACTGGGGCAGAGATGGGGGCAGCTTCACTTCACCTGCCATCCTGATGGGAGCAAATGTAAGATTTCTGCCTCCAAGTTCTCAGTCCCACTCCTTTCAAAAAACTCTCTGCCGGATCCACCACAGAAAATCTCCTTTTTAGGTTTGTGTAATATTATTGTAACAGGAATGGGTGCACATTATGAGCCAAGTGATAAAGACTCTGAGGGAAAAGTTAGCATTAATGATTACAACTTTGACTATTTCTTTTCGTTTTGACGTACTGTATCTCTTGCAGGTTTAACAGCTCATAAACTGAAGCCGTCTTTCTGAATGATCATTTAATTTTTGAAATGTAACCATAGACTAAGAAGAAAATACTAAGATATTAATCGTGGCAGCAGACAGCAAATGCTAGACCCAGAAGCTTAATGGTGCTGAGCTGAATGGAACATAACAAGTCTGCTCTCCTAACAAAATACAGTCTCTGTCTGTGTGCAGGTTAGGACTTTTCCCTCAGTATAAGCATCTGAACATGGCAAACATAAAGCAACAGTAAACTTGAGTAATATTGCATAGCTAAACTGCAGAGATTTTGTTCAGCTATCTAGTTGAGAATAAAATCTAAGAATATTATTGTAACTAAAGATCTGGTGGTCTATCAGTGCTTTGGTTTTTTGTCATGCTAAAGTCGTGGTTCTGCGTTTTTTTTATTATTGCCTTAACTTCTGAAAGAAATAAAGTTCTGTAGCACTGTTCCAAAATTATGTATGTGAAGAAAAGGGCTGTTGGAGTTTGAAAGGTAGGAAAAAAAAAAGGAATTTCCCGTTGGATCCTCTCAGCGCTGGATCAAACCATACCCGTGACTAACACATGAAAATCTTTCAAACATTTAGCTATACAGATTTGTAATGGTGACCCCAGAGCTAAAATTCACTGCCAGTCTATATCTCACAGTGAGTGGCTTTGTGCAGTTCTTTATTCAGGGCTGTGGCTGAAAAGTCTGAAACAATTTAAGTAGAATCAGGTGCTGTAATTTCAAATCAGAGATGCTTTCTCCCTTTACTAATGGAATTTATCAGATATTAAATATATACATATATTTTGCATAGATGATAAGATGATCTGGGTTCAGTGAACCTGACAGATGGGCAGCAGATGGAAGCCAAAGGGCAAAGGTTAGTGATGAAGTAAATTTGCCACCTTGGAGGAAGAAAAATAAAAACGGATATGTTGGAAAAATTTCCTTAGGAGCAGTTCTGAATAAAAATAATGACAGAAAAGTAACATGTCCATAGGAAAAAGGTTGTAGCCATCAATTTCAGCAGTAGACTTGCAGAGTAAACAATTACTAAAATACAAGTAAAGATATGAGAATCTTTCACTGGCCCTTTCTGTATTCTGTAAAATTTAAACAGTCTATAAAATCGTATTTTTTTCTGGCTGCTCATAAGTCATTACCAATGCTTTTGGATGCCTGCAAAAGTCATCCACCATTCAGCTCTACGTAATGAGCCACAAATCTGGTAAAGATAACATTTCTGTTTCTGATTGAGAAAAAAAAAACATAGCGTAGTAATCAGGTGAGTGTTCTTTCAAGGAAAACGCTAAAAAAATAGTCCTGAATGGTGGCAGATACTGTATCCCTGGATCAGGCAAAAGAGCAAAGATTCCCATTGACGCCTCCCACCAGAGGCCCCAATATTCCAAAGGCCGCCTCTGTATGTCAGCATGTGAAGTTGATCTTTCCCAGCTGACGCTAGGCTGAAATTTCTTGGAAGCAGCTGGGGTGGAGATGTGCCAGACAACCTTAAAAAATAAATCAGTTACAAGTGAACCAGGGCAACCCCCAAGGCCCAGAGGTAGGGCGGGTGTTTTGCTACATGCATTACTAATTAACTGTGAAAAGTTTTGAGCGGTCCCAAATTTTTTTGTGAGTACCAGCTACCTTTTATAAAATAAGCCATAAAAGGAAGGTAGAAAACACTGTTCCAATAACTGAAATTAAACATACCAGAGTTTGGGGCGGGGGTGGGGGAAACAGTTTAGTTTTTATTTTATTTTTAACTTAATGTGATGCTTCATGTCAGACATAGAGTTCCTTATCATAACTCATCTGTTATAACCCAGAGTGATGCAACATTTTTATAATGCCTTTTTTTTTTTTTTTCTTTCCCTATTACTCCCCAATAATTTTTTCCAGACAAAAATTACTTCAGCCTGCACAAAGCCCTGGACTCCCTCCTAACTAGCCAAAACTTAACCTGCAATTAGGAGTCTTGAATCACTAAGAAAAATAGGTACTCTTTGCTCTACCTTGGGGTTCACATTACAGTAGGGAGTGAATATTCCAGACCCAGCACATTCTTAGTTCAGGAGCCTCAACGGAGAGCAGGAATTATACTAGAACAGCTTGATTTTGGCTAACAGAAGAAAAATAATCATAATTTTTATATTTATTTAAGCAGTTTGAGAGATTGCAGGAGCCTTAAACAAGTTTTATCAATAATAAACAAATGAATTGCAAAGTTTTCTATTATCTAAAATCCATGAAGGTTGGGCTGCACCCTTCCATTGCTGCCTTTCCAAGCAACATATGTTTTGCTGGCCTTTCCTAAAAACACTTTTCCAAAAAACACTGAACCACTGAATTTTGCTGGGACTTGCACTAGCCACTAACTTTTCTGGGCCTCAATGTGCAAAGCCAGCTGAGCAGTGCAAAAGCAGGGCTGAGTGACTGATCTTGTGACTGATAGAGAATAATTTACCAAGTCCAGGCTGCATCGGTGGCCTGATACCCTTTAATACACTCGAGCTGTGTTTTCAGAGGCTTCCTACGTCCAGAGGCATAGGTTTTAAGTCACCTTTTCTTCTCACTAGAATCCTCATGAGAGTCTAAACGTTTGTCTACTGCACTTCTACTTCCTCCAGGCCTTGAGGGGAACTGCGTGAGCAGCTAACAGTAAACCCAGAAAGAGCAGTTTCAGCCATATCCTTCTATCTGTAGCTATACCATTTGTGCCAGAGAGTGTCCTGGTGCACATATAAAGCATGATGCACAGTAGCTGAATGAGAAAACAAGTTTAAGGTCCTTGAGCTAGTCTAATACTATGTTTTTATGACCCATGTACCTTCCTTGAAAAGATTCTCTGTGTCCCAGGTAATGAAGGCATATTTGTGCATATAATAATATATTGTGTGTGTATACGTTTGTGTGTGCAGGGAGGTTGGACTAGATGATCTCTAAAGGTCCCTTCCAACCTTAAGGATTCTATGATTCTATGATTACAGTATGTATTTGCTTTATACTTTTAATAACAAACAAAAAAGCAAGTCCTCAGTGAAAACCAGATGTTGATTCCTACTTTAACTTTCTTGAACACGTAGATGAAAAATGGTGGAAGTAAAATTTGAAAAGTTATTAGGTTAGATTAAGATTCAGTCCAGGGGAACTATAGGCAAAGTCAAGCCCAAAAGATATTTTTCTTTGTCATAATTCTTGCTGCTAACTGCATCAGAAGAATCAGGTTTAGATGGATTTTTTAAATATTTCTCTTCTTTTTTTCCTGTGCATTGCCAAAGAACGTCAGGATATTTTCTAACTAAGGTGCAAATGTGAATGTAGATTTTTTTTTTTTTTTTTTTTTNTTTTTTTTTTTTTAGTGAGAACTGATTTCCTTCTTTTTCCATTAATTGAAGCAGACAATGACTGTGTTTTAGGGATCCATTCACTTACCTAACAGATTTTATATAATCTGGTGTATATGACCCATATATGCAAGATTTGTGGGAGAAATAAAACACGTAAGATGACAGAAGTTGACATACTGAATTTAGTCTAAAAAATCTTCTAATTGCAGTACTATTTTAAAGGAAATGGATGTAATATTAGCTTTGAGTTTAGCCACTTGGAAGGCATGATTTTAAGTAAAATACATTGGTAGAAAATAGAGCTAGTGCAAGTAAAATCTGTGGAGTTATTCCTTCATTGTAAATTAGATCAGAACGAAACCCTCATAGCCTCTTGTTTCATTTTAAATTAAAGAGATGTTTCAGGGAAAAAAAAAGGCGTTGAGGAGGGAGAAATATTCATATCCATGGTTTGCTGGAATTACTACAATGAATGTAAACAGAAGCAGGTGGATTTGCAAGGGAAAGGAGAAAAGCATCCCCCAAATTAATATTACGTACAGTGCCTTGACCTACTGTAATACCTACCAAACTATCTCTAACTGTAGGATTTAAATTGCAGAATTGACATGGCCAGTTTCTAGACCTTGACTTTTCCTGGTAAGGAGATCCCTGATGTGGAAGGGACTATTACTAAGATTCTGTAGTTATCCTCTGCATTGAATGAAAAAAATATTCATGCCTTTAGGGGTTGTGGGTCCTTGCTGTGATTTACATAACTTACTGTGAGCAGGCATGGCAGACACCAATTATAGAGAACTTTGGAACTGCTCTACCTGTAGCTCCCAGTGGAAGCCATGTTTCTGTTGTATTAAATCTGTACAGAAATGACAATGGGGGGAAAGGAAAAAAAATAAATGGTGCTGTGAACGTTATAAGTAAACCTTTGGGAACAACAATATATGTACTGTGGTGCAACTGATAATGCAGTTTTGCTCAGCATTTCAGAGAACATCCAAACCAAAGCAAAAAAAAAAATGGAAATCCAAAGCACAGAGAGCAGCTGTAATGTCGATTCGCCTTTCCCAGACACCGCAGTTTTGTCAGGCAATAATCGAGACAGCTGAAACAATTTCTGTTACGTGTTTGTTTTGGAAAGGAAATATGGCCAGGTAAAAAGAATAATACATTTACCAAAGTGTCATCATATACAGTGCAGGGAAGAAATTCTGAATGTCAGCTTACATCTAAAATTGCTGAATACTAACTCAAAAGCTTTAGGAGTTAGTGGAATTAATATTCACTATAGAAGTCTCTGAGAAATTCAGCCCACTGAGCAGCTAAATACCTCCTCCACAGCCTGAGCATTAGCTGTCGGCCAGCTGGGACCTGCTGCCACCCCTGCAGGAGAGGAGAAAGAGCTGGAGGCACGTTTCCTTCTCCTCGTACTGGCGGCCTGGCGCAGCAGCGGGAGCTGTTGCTACTGCAATACAGGTGTGCTCTGCCCGTGCTTCAGCACAGCCTCCTTCCACTGCCGCGGGACTTCTTCACATGGCTCCTGTGACTGTTCCGGGAGGGGAGAAGGGGCCATTGCTCTCCATGCGGACAGGTTAGCACACGGTCCATGCAGCACTCTGCTCTGCGTCCTGGTCCTGCACAGCAGTCTGCACAGGCCGAGCCAGCTGCCCACAACCGGAGGCTACAGCAGGGCACCTGGAAGGACTCCTGGGGCAAGCATTGGGTCTCCGTCCTGTGGAGGACATGCAGGTTGCTTGAAAAGCTTTTCTCTCTGTTTTAACTACTGGCAGAAAGCACTTTGTGTTATATACTGAATACTTTCTAGAACACTGGAAGAAAAAAAATCCCCAAATTTTTACATTTGTGTCAAACAAAACCACAATATGTTCTTAAAATGCACCTTAAGATAGCAAGAATTAAAAAACAAACAAAAAAAAAAAAAAAGAGAGAGGGAAAGTCAAGCTTTCTGTCTAGTGCAGCTAGAGAAGAAACGAGAGATGGGGAAGTGAAAGGAAAGGAACACTGTTCTCATACTCCATAGCTATATGTATGGGGCCATGATTGAATCCATTCTGAAACTTGACAGGAGAAGAAGTGCTTTGCAATGCTTTTGTTTCCGTGTTACACTTCAGTAGTTAACATTCCTGGCTGCTTGGGTTGGGTTTTATACTGAATTTAGCACTTATCTATTAGAATTTTCTGTATATCTGTGTTGTTCAAAGCTTTAATTTTCCTCTTTTCTCTGTTGTTCATTTTATAGTAGACTGTTGACCTCTGGAACTTAGCAAAATCACTTCTACATTTGGAAAATTTTCAAAATTTCCTCAATGTGTTTATTCTTTACAGTATAAGTAAATCTTAAACATACCCCAAATTTACCTGACTTACTTAACATACCCCAAATCTTAAACATACCCCAAATTTACGTGGCTTACTTAAATTTATAGCCTGAATCACAGTGAGAGTTGGAAGTTAGAACTTGAGACCTGGCACTCAGTTCCTTTGCTCTTCTTTAGGACTCACTCTTTCTGGTGAACCAGCCTGTGCTATGTAATAGTCAACAATAATCTTACCCAAATTAAAAGTAGATTCTCTCACCTCTCCTACATGAACCTCTGAACTTCTCTGAAGTATATATCCTGCAATCCTGCAGAAATAGTGCTTCTCCCTAATTTTTCAATGTGATTGAGTCACGTGCTGAATTCAAAATATTTTAAGCACCCTTATTTTTGTCTTTCTTAAGCTAGAGAAATGATAGTCTACCTTTTCCTATGCACAATAAGGCAAATGCTATAAGGAGGGCAAAAAGCACAGTGATGAAATCACTGGCACTTGAATCAGCTTCCCCCAAACCCATTTAAATTAGGCAAAAAATGTGCAGCTGGCTGCTGTCCTCAGTGGCAGAAATGAGGGTGTTCGCCCTTGAGCCTTGACAGCAAAACAGAGCAAGGACTTTTGTGATGACTAAAGCTTTACCTGGACTGACCTTCAGGAGTGAATGGATGTAACCAGGAGTCCAATCTTCAAGCATCTAGATAAGGGTTTTGACCTCTTGTTTCCATTCTGTGGAGACCAGAGGGGTGCAGAGGGGTTTCTGCACATCTGGATCACAGCTTGATATGGCATCAGAAGGCAGTTCGTATGCATCAATTCAGGTTTGCCCTGTAATGATGTTGATAAAACTGAGCAACTTCAGATGTATCTTTTGATACTTTGGCTTTATGGTATGTAGCAGAGAAATCAGTAATTTTTGACGTTGTGTCAGTCATTAAAAACTCTTCAAGTATAAGTGGAAGCAAAACTGCAGAAACAAGAAGAATGTTGATAAATTATATGTTTCCCCAGTACCCCATTAGCCTACCGCCACCTGCAGTTCATGGACTTAGCTAGTTCACAGGACGGGTGAAGCAAATAATCCTTCATTTTTCAATCTATGTTTCCCTCTGCCCCACTCTGTGCTTCATCCTACGGGAACAGGCAAAAACAGCAAACCTAAGGGAAAAACGTCATTTTCAGCACATTCCCAGAAAGTATGGGTTCTGGAAAATTTGTAGAGCGACTCACTTCAAATGTCCTAGCATGCCCTAGCTTACATAATCTGGGTTGGTGTTTCCTAATGCTGAGTTTTTGAAGATATTTTTCATCTACTAATGTTCTCAATGAAAATAATCACTATCTGAATTTTTACTAATATACACTGTATGCATTGGCAGCAGGTGTTGTCCCATAAATAAAATTTCACAATTTTACTGAAAAAAAAGGACAGTGATTTTTGAACAACTAGGCATATTCAATTTAAAAATATACCTAATTTAAAAAATTAGACACCTTTTTGTAAGTTTCACATATTCCATTTTTTCGCCTGCTTCAAACATTACGTCCTGTTTACGAACAAGTAGAAGCAATCTTTGAGCATATCAGATTCTAGAAAAGCTGGAAGAAAATAATTTTAGAGAATGTTTTTGCATATGTTATTAAGATTCAAGTCTTGATTTCTTTTCCTTCTAAACACTGTCCCAAAGACCTGTGGTATTTTCTGTGTTAAGTGCTGGGTTCAAGAGATTAAGGGCAATGACTGGCATCTAGTTCACTTTTATTTCCATTTCAGTGCAACCTCACATCGCTATACATCTGTTTTGTTGATTCAGAAGAGCACTTGAGATGCTTTACAGTTGATTTTGACAAGTGCTACAATTTGATATGGGTAGATAATTCTTGCTGAGATGATTTCAAAAGTACAGAAATTATAATTTTGAGTAGATATTACCTTTCTTTATGATCAGGATTTTCATGTAATATACTGTGCACTTAAGCTTCTTAATCACATTTTCCTTTTTTAAACATTACATTCTTTCCATCCAATCTAGTAAAGTATCACAAATTAAAATATTGTTCTAAATATATCTTTTATTTTTTTCCATCCTCTGTGGACAGCTCAGCTCATGTAAAACCCACTTAAAAAAATCTCCACTCCTAACTGTCTCCCCAAAACTATTTGGTTTGGGATGTAATTAAGCAGTGAGACAGGGCAGACTATACGGTAGGGCTGATTAATGCACACCTCGGGTGCATTTCACCTCATGCTTCCAGCATATTTGAGGTGTGGATTAATCAACACAACTGCTTAGCCCGAAGTGTTTTAGCGTGATTATAAAATAGACATTTTCTAAAAAATAATAAAAAAACACTAAAACTACATATTCCTATGTTATATAGAATATCACATACTAAGATGGAATTTAGAAAAAAGAAGAATATCATTAAATCCCAGACTTGAACATAATAGAGTTATTTTGCTAAAATATATTATGTGGTGATGTAAGAGTGTTCAGGCCTCTCTGAGATCTGTTCTCCCCTAGTCCCATTGCTGGGGCTTCCTCTTGACATATATTGGAATGGCAAATTGACTGTTCTCCAGATTTTCTGATTCCTTGCTTTTTTCCCCCATCTCCTGCTCTTTTATCCTCCCCTCCCCCCCCTTTTTTTTTTGTATATTTATTGTCCTGTCCTACAAGTTTCTCCTCTGATGCCAATATTTACCAGGAATGGGCTTGCCTTCTATTTTTCCAGTAGTCCCCAGGTGCTGTTTAGCACACAAATTCATAGGTTAAATCCAGATTTTCACTGGTGTAACTGACAGCTGAAGTAGTTTAATCTGAAGACTTTCAGCAAAAGCCTGGTTTGATACTTCAAAAACGTATGGGGTAGGATGAGTCCTCAATTTTCAGAAGGGACACCCATCATAAGTTCAACTTCCTCTCGAGGACAATTGCCCAATTTATACAGAAAATTTGCACGATTTTACAGAGAATATTGTGAGAATGTATTCTGAGAAATTTTAATGCTCTATATCAGGATTCCCTAACAACTTATTTCACAGATATACACAAGAAAGTTAAAGCTTCCGCTGTGCACCTGCATATATCTCCCCTTGAGGCCTGATCCAAAAGTCTATAGAAATCAATGGAAAGGGTCCCATTAAGTTCAGACTGTTTTGGCCATCAGAGAGTGAACATTGTGCCAACAGCTGCATTGATTTTCAGAGGGCTGCACTGCTAGGGAAGGAGAGAAGCTTTTCCTGCTTCATACAAGGGCTTGATGAGCAGAGCCCAAGGATGTCCAGCAATTGCCTGTGGCTCCTTGAACTTCAGTGGATGCCTGGCCCTGGCTTCTTCACAGGTCTCAATCTCCTCTGTCCCTTTGAAAAGAGAATTTGGCTGGAAGTCTCTGAGTTTAAACTAGTGGAGTTTCTAGAGAAGGATTTTTTTTTTTTTTTTAATTTTCTCTCAAGAGAAGTGAATATAGCCTAGAGTTTTTAAAATACCATTGGAAACAAAAAGCTGCTCAGTTGTGGGGGAGTGTGAAGGGTCCCCAAGGACTGAACAGACTAGCAAAGGGGAGAGAAGTGTCTGGAGTAGTGATGGAGGGAGGACGAAACAAGCAACAAAAATAACAAAGTAGGGCTGAGGCTAATATACAGGAGGGAGCAGAGGGAATTTAGAGAGCAGAGGGGGAGAAGTGTATGGCCAAAAAAGGAGAAGATGATTAGAACAGGAGACGGGAGGGGTGGGGATGGGAATTCTAAAAAGCTCGGCTTCCCATCAAACACAAAAAATGAGGGTCTGAAATGGCAGAATCTACTCAGGGGACTACTCCTTACTGACGCAAGCAGACGCACTGAAGTCAGTTGTTCATATAAGGGCTGCAGGAATGAGCCCCATATTCACAAAAGGATTTTAGATCCACTTTCATTGCATTATTTCAGCAATCGCTGGGCTGAACTGCCACGTGACGTGCTGGTTCTGCCTTTGCTCTTCTTGCTGCGATGAGGTTACTTGTCTTGCAACCATTTTTTTTATGGTATGTTTTGCTGGCCAGAGGACTTAAAAAGAATTCAGATATGTATATATATATTTTTAAACCTACTAGCAGATATAGGCCTCTCCTTTTAAAAGATGCACATGAACACTTCTGTCCGGCTTACATAGCATTTGTCTAAACTCTGAAATCTGAGACATGAAATCTGTATTAACATTTTTAGTGATGAAAAAATACAGGACTTGGCATTATATTCTTTAAATTCGCTTTTCAGTTTTGCTTATGCTGTTAGACATATATACCAGGAAATTCTATTTGCACAGTTAAAAAGTTAATTTTGGAATTTAATTTTTGTTTTAACCTGTGTGAAGTGCTTGGTCTACAATCTTTACTGAAAGCAAATGAAGCAAATGTCTTCGTTCTATTCAGTAGTCACATTTGGAGTCATTCACACAAGTAAGGAATGGCTGAAGAAATAACTGTTTATGCAGAATCCATCCTATAAGTAGCAGAGAAAAAGTAAGTAAGGTAATTGATGCAGGGTAGATGATATATATCCATGGCTACTCACAAAGTTTCCTCTAGTGTTACATTTGTATTCATATATGTCAAAAATGCAATGTTATTTCTTTTTAAAATAAATTGGAAGCACAAGTCTGTAGTATATGATTATTTTATTAACTGATAAATCAGCTAGCTCTCAAGGGCATGGAGGAAACATATTTATTTAATTTATAAATAAACTGTATCCATTCCCTATTCTCATCCTTTGTTATAAATATGCATTGTGCTAACAAATTCTGATGTCTGATACTCAAGGATGTTTAAATATATTTTCAAATGGTAAACAAAAAAAGAACAGCCTTTTTTTTTTACTCCTGGTCTTCATTCCAAGCATAATCCCTTGTAGTATGAACAAATGTGAACATTAAGAATGTATTTTTAGAGGACCCATGCTTTCATAATTGCTTGGCTGGTATTTCCTCCATGGCTTCCTAATTTTAGGCAGACAAGTACATATTTAAACCTGTGAGGAGGAGGGTCTCAATTTCAGATCTGTTGAATATTGATAGTTTCATATCTGTAAGTCCATATATGTCTTAATCCTCCACTGAATTCCAGATGGGATATCTGCACCCATGTGGAGATGCCCCTCTGCATTTGAATATCTTGGACACAGTATAAAAATTTGAATAAAAGAAGATCAAATACAAGGATTTTTTTTTCTATGACAAATCATAGGCTCTTATAGAAGATGTAAGAGTTGAGAGGTACTTAGTTGAGAGCATTCTCATGTCTTTTAAACACTTATAAAAGAGGGTTATTCTATAATTATCCATTACAGGGACAAAAACTTCTTCAATTATGGGATAACTCTTTTTTTTATCTTCTCTTAGTTGTAGAATTCCACTCTAATGTCCTATTTCACTGAATAATTTACTATTAAAAATGGATGAAAATGCTAGACTCTCCTTTTTGTTCTCTTCCTATGTATGTATATTAAATTGAGTACACCAGTTTAACAAAGGAGTGGTATATGCTCTTGTACTGCCTGCTTTACACATTTCTTCTCTCCCATGCTTAGCCCAAACTGACTTCTTCTGTATTCAGGAGAAACAAGACTATATCTGCTTATTTGGAGACAGTTGCTGCTGTTTCAAGTGCAACTGAAAATCAGGTGCTAGTTATGCTCTATTGCGTAAAACAGTTTTGGGTTAGCCTTAGCCCCATAAGAGCATCCATGCTGATGACAAGGTAAGGGAAAAGAAAAAGAAAATGGATAGGTAAGAAGATGGTAGAATCCTACACATCAAAAATCTGTGAGTCTGACATGTTTGGTGAGTAAGGAGCAAAAACCTATACAGTAGAGACACGTAAGAAAGCAACTGTTGAATACTATTTGGTAAAAGGAAAATCAAATGGTTCTGATACTTCACTCAATAGTTAACTGTTAATAGTTAACTTTTTAAATTTTTTTTTTGAATTAGCAGAAGAAGTCTGATTAAGGCCTGTTTTTGTCATCCTTGTTTCATAAATATTCTCAATGATTTTATTGTGGTTCTATGCAGGAAAAGTGTTATTTATTGCACACAGTGATGTGGGATGGGATCTAGTCTATTTATTGAGGCACATAACTGGAGGTGCTTAGCAGAGCAGTCCTCAAGTTTCAGCTTTGGTTCCTTTTCAAGTTAATGCAGAGGAGGGTTTTATTTGTAGGCCAGAGGGTGACTCTGTGCCGCTATGGTTTGGCAATCAGCTTAAGCTGTCACCATCTTCTGGAGGCTTTTTTGAGCATCCACTTTCAGTTTAGGACCCACGTTTAGTTTCTTCTTATTCATGTGCCTAAAATGTTGGTATGAGTTAAAGCTCATGCAACATGGTTCCCACATGCATATTCCTTAATAGTATGGCAAAGCCTGACCTTTTTGCACTATATGGATGCAATATGACATTATTAAGATGAATGGCAAGTTTATACAGATAAAACAGAAAAAAAGAGAGGGAGGAAGACAAGGTATATAGCCATTAAGGTTCAAGCTACATATCAATCCCTAATTTACAAGAATTATTTCCTGCTGAGAAGGTTCTGGATTGCCACCGGACAAGAAGGACAGTATGATATGATGCATCTCAGCATCTCAATAGGAGAGCCCATGTATAAGGAAATGTAAAATGCTTGCTTTGTTTAGGAAACAGCAAATAACATCTGTCTTGGACTATGAAAAAAAAATTGTTAGGCAAATTTCACCACTGTAAATATTGTTTCTATTTCTTGTTCTTTATCCAAAGTTTGTTTTCCTTTCTTTCTTAATCATTGTTCTTTACAGCAGGTTAAGTATGCAGTAAGCTTCTGGTGCTAAAGTAATTTGTGAATAATTTGATGAAATGCTACTGATAGTAGTGAAGTTAGTGGCAGAGATGAATCAGTCCCCTTATATTATATTTTGGGATATAAACTCTGCTCACTCAGCTAAATCATCAAGCCCAGTTCTCCACCTACCAGGTTCTAAATAGATTAAAACCATATTTCCCTTATTTTACACAAATTTTGTGGGTTTTAGTGCTCATAAAAGTAACAGATTATTGACATGCACTATTCAAGCTACCTCACATAAAGCTGCAACTGCACCTCCCCTGCGGCTGGAAACCTCCCCGCCAGCTTTGGACCTCTGTTGAAAGGAGACTGCCAACTGCACTAAGCTGTGTAGCGTGCTTATTGTATCCACTGCAGACTGAGTTGAGACAACCAAACTCATTTCACGTGTGGCCCAAATCAAATTTCAAGGCAGGACTCTGGAGATTAACGCTAGGGCATTAATCCACCATACATGTTACTCCCCCTTCTCCATTTCTTTCACAATTTCTCAGTTAAATTACCTTCTTTATGGAATGAAAGAGGGGCATGGGGTCCTTCCAGGTGGTTACTGGCATATGATTTTTTTTACTATGCAAAGCGATTTTGATTATGTAGTCATAAAGTTATCATTTTACAAGATAGTAGTTCCTAATGTTACTCCCCTTTCTCCCCCCACCCCTAAATTCTCTCCCACCAACACCCAAGAATTATATATGTGCACATGTCTGCATGCTGTAAGAAATTTAAGTTTTACCTTTGTTTATATCGTTAGCTGGGATTTCTGTTATGACTCCTTTCCTTCTCGTAAACTCACACACATGCGCTCACCACAAGCTCACAGCTATAATAAGCAAGTTCTGATATTAATATTACCCACTGAAGAGCGGGATAAAATTTTATCTTAAGAGTGAGTTTAGGAGAAATAATACAATAAAAAAATCTAACTAGCATGATTTCACTGAGCTAAACATGTTCTCACAAATGGTAAAGTAATCAGCAGGCTTTAAACACCCCCAAATCGGGTGTTTGTGGCATTTAAATTGAAGCTGGCAGAAACAGGAGTTGTCATCAGGGTACCATAGCCTGTCTTATCTAGTTTCCGATGGAAATTACATTTCTATTTTCCTTTAGCACTTAAGAAAACGTTCAAAATGTTCAATGACTTAATTTAATGAATGCAATATTATAAATGGAATATATTGAAAAATGTAAAGGAACTCTGCTTGCCTTTTCCAATATGATTAATATTTTATTTTTAAGAAAAGCAAATTAAAGAAAAATCCCCAACCTAGGGTCAACAGTGCCTGTTTAAGGGAACTATCTTATTCTATTCTCTTCAATGCACTGTCTTTTTCAGAATATTAATGGGGGAAAGAGTGACAAGAATGACTTAGACGTACATGTCAGGAGAAAGGGTCAGCTCTTGGCAGTAGGATGTTAATTCACATCCATTAATGAAATTTATCCTCCTTACTGTCTCCTTCTCTTTTCTTTCTTTCTTTCTTTTTTTTTTTTTTTTTAAATAAAAAGGTCTTTTTTTGAGAGAACATCATGGACTTTTCACAGGAGCTGAGAAGGGCCACAGGGGCAGGCCGAGGTAAGAGACTGACAATCTTCAGGTGATTAAGGAGACTCAAAGGCTAGGTAGACCTACAAAATGAATAACTATGGACCCAGAACCATGCCATAAGGCTCAATGGCTTGTGATTTGCAAGTTGATAAGACAAGAAGATTAATAATGCTGCATGATAATGGCTGCTCCCTCTCAGCTGGGGAGATGGTAATGATCTGATATTGCTGTAGGAGCAGTTCAGTGTGCTGCAGAGAGGAGGGTGCGAATTCACTCATCCCAATTGGCCCCGAGGATATAGAGATTTTGAAAAATGGGAATGCAGTTACAATTTTAATTAGATATAAAGTTTTTAATAATTTTGCTGAAATGAGGACTTCAAAGAACATATTTTGCAGCATTCAGGCCCATAACTCCTGAGTGACAGTTTTGGTTAATTTGCAAGTTTTCAGATCAAACTTTGCCCCTGGCTCCATGCTGAGGGTAAAGTAAAATGTCAATTTCTTTCCTCAGTGATCTCAAGCATCTTATTTAGGCAGGTGTGCTGAATTCTCTTATTCTGTAGACGTTAGCTGAACAAAACTACTCATTAAAATATATGCTTAGGAAAAAAAAAATTAGCAGCATAAATAAAATCAGTAGTAATAAAGAGAATCAATCAGCAAGAAAAATGTACAGCAATATACAACATAAAAATTTAAAGAAGAATCAGGGTAATATTGTATATAAAAGGTGATTAAATGTTAGCATATGATTATGCTGTCATTGCATATTATTATCAAAGAATGTTTAATTTATACCCTGCTTAAAATTAGAGGTAGCTATGCAAAAGGATATTTTTCTGCTCCAGACCATATTTTTTTTTTCCTGCTGAATCCACACATATACTGCAGATTTGTGATTCAGATTTGCGGTTCTGAATTAATTACGTTAGATGTCTGAAGTACATTAGTTCTTTGGCAGTCTACAAGGCAGTAATAATAGGGAATGATGTTGTCAGTCATTTTAAAGTCATCATTCGGCTTCTGCAATCTCCATTCTACTTCCTACCTATTCTAGGGCTTTAAGGAGAAAACAGTCTGTCGTAAGACTGTTTTAGCAAACATCTTCTTGGAAAATACTTTAATATAAAAAATGAAATAGAAGAAACAAAACAGAACTGATATAAATAAGTTGCATGTCATTTCTTTTATATTTAGTTGTTCTGAATAACTTGACGATCTGCCTTTCTAATTTGTTCTCTTCATCTATTTCTGAATAGGCAAGAATTTTTTTTTTAGATTTTTGAACTGGGATATGCTTTAGCAGTTTTCAAAAAAAATGAGCTGTACTTTTATCCTTGTTCCAGCTGAGATACTTTTCTTTGTTGTTGTTGTTGTTGTATCTTCTAGTAAATGATGATACCAAAACAACAAAACACTGCCTAAGCCTAACTGAATATTGGCAGGTGGAAGCATGAGCTTGTAGCATTAGACTAGCTCTATAAAAAAGCAATTTAAAAGTAGGCATTTAATTTCATATCTTTTCGTTATATGAGTTCTGTGCTTAATGTCAGAATCACTCTCAAAATAAGCAGGATCAGTTTTCAGAAGTGGGATGCAGCAAACAACACGTGCACGCACAAGCACTCACACGTGGCATGCACACATATACACTTGCACACGCAGAAAACAGGAGTCACCGTTGTCAATGTTGTAAAATCTATATAGGACAGATTAATTCTATCCTTTCATCCCGGCTCTGCCCTTTCAGAGAAGCTCCCCAGCACAGCAGTACAACTCCACAAGCTCCCTCACAATAGATTTTTTTTTCAGTACTAAACATTACTCAATGTGCAGCAAGCTCAACACCTTTTCCAAGTTCTCTCTAGGGACAACTACTACAAAGGGGCTGTCTTTTTTACGATATGTCAAGGCCTGGAAACGCACTAACTGGTAAGTGTGCAATTCTGACCTGACTGAAACAGCAGTGGCCTGTAGCCCAGACAGAGCTCTGAGCTGTATAGCTAAGCTGTTCACTAGCTAACACATCCTGAAGGGACATTCTTCCAATTAAATGCGTTTAGTTACACTTTAAACAGTAAATAATGCAAAGTGTAGGTTTGTTTTTCTTACAATATGCTATTTTATTCATTTAAAAATCAGGTAAGTTGTCACATAGATCAACTTGGAAATACTCAAAAACAGAAATTAAATGTAGCACTTCAAAGTTGGGAAGAGGTTTAAGAAAAAGATTTAGGATGTTGCATAAAAAAAAAGAAACCTCTTAGAACACAACTGAATTTGGGCATTTAAGATGAATCAAGCACACTATTAGGCACATCACTGCTACCCAATTGCTGGCTTCTATACATACTATATATATTCCAAATTTATCAGTTCATGCAGCTTATAGTAACAGCATGGTATTTATAATATTTGAGTTCTCTCTGTATATTACTAGGATACTGAAGATGGTTATTACCAGCAATAATTTATTTCTATCAACATGCCTGATTCTGAAAGTATGTTTCCCAATACATATGTATGCTTTATATATAAGTATATGTATATATATATATACACACACACACATATATATATATATATATATACAATGAGAGAGAGAGAGAAAGAGAGACCTGTGCCACTGTCAGAAATGGCAGGGCAAAGCAGAAATGTGGATTGAATGGTGAAATGGTATAACCCCCTCATGTGTCATCTTCCTAAGAATAATCTCTCAGCATGACAATCTTATGCATTCAGAAGTATTTTGGAAGTTCCCATTGTATAGGAAAGTAGAGATTACTTTGATGCTGAGCTTCTGATAGACAAAAAAATGGAAGGGTTGGTTTGGGTCAGATAACCCGCTTACAGTCGGATACATATTCAAACTGTCCATCTCTCTAAGCCTGCAAAGCTGGTCTGGAAATTCTGTAGGAACAAACCTCTCCATTGTTTTCAGAGCTCCCACTTTCAGTGCCAAATAGAACCTGCAATTTTGGAGGTGTGCGAAAACAAGAAGCAAGCTGGAAAAAGCTTAACTGTAACATTTCAAAGTTCAAAGAGAACTCTTTTGGGATTTGGTTCACCTTCTGGTTTGTTCTGATTTTGTCCTAGATAGTTCACCTGCTCTGATTCTGAAGCCTTTCGGATTCAGAAATAAAGGTAAGCACAGGAAAAACAGAGGGAATAATGTTCCTAAATAATGTTCATATCCTTTTATAGAAGGAGCAAAATTTCAGCAAGAATAGGAGCAGAATGGCTCTCTGTGATGAGGCTTTGGAACAGAACAAGATTTAGTACAGTATATAGATGTGGTTTATTAGGCGAAACCCTGTAAGGTGAGTTTTCTAAAGTAATTTTCCAGTTTGTTTTTTCAGCTGGATAATCTATTACATTTACCTTTTCCCACTTTAACCAGTGCGTGTTATAACTTCTCCTTTTGTGTCCAAGTGTTAAGATGATAGACAGTATTTGCTGATTCAAGCTTATCTAAGCTTTCAGCAAGAAAATCTTGAATAAACTCAATTTGTCTGAGCCATCAGTCTTTGTAATCACTCAAATATGAGGTATGGTTTCATAGTAATAAACAAACACAAATAGTTTATGGAACTCTGCTGAAAAAAAAAGAAAGAAGAAAAATAAAAAGTATACATATATTTTAAAAAAGTATTAATCTGTCCTTTGTTAATGTCTCTGTGTGGAAACTTGGCTGGAAAGAACAGCATACTCCATAGCACAAGCTCCCTGCTCCCTGTAGGAGCGGAGATGTATTTGCAGCTCAAGTTACGTATTCTACTCCTAGAAGTTCTAAAAAATCCATACATGATTGCACAAGGCTATCTTACTTAACATCTCTTTACCCTTGTTTTCTTATTTAGAAGATTATTGCTACAATATTGTAATATTATTGCCATTATTATTGTAATGTTATTACAATATTATTACTCAAAGTGTTGTTCCAATAATGACTTCTAGTGGCTGAGCAGTTTTCTGGGGCCAGGACAGATATTGTGATAGATTTAGGATATCTCATCATGTAGCAAACTGGTACACCCTCTAACCCTTTGAAACAGAGAGCCAGAGCAAGCTGTCCTGCATGTCCCCCATTCATCCATCCCTTGTTCCTCCTCTCCTCATGCAGCAGCCCTGACTCATTGATCTCAGAGTTGTATCAATGAACAGTGCCAGGAGTTCACTGTTCCTTCTTTTACCAAAATATCAAGAACAGTTTTTGACAGATGAAAAGCAATTCATGTGAAAAATAAAGAAGGCCTATGGGACAGAAAACAGCCTTTTCATGCAGGTCAGCTCCTTTTGTGAACCTCCATTGTCTCTACGTAATACGTTCCTGAGTATGTAGGTCCTTTAGCAAACACCATGAGCGAGAGAGGAAAGAGAGAGAAAGATGGGGCAGAGAGTGAATCTGGGAGAAGAATGTGGAGCCAGACAGGGTTTTCTAGTGTTNTAACAACAACAAAAACAAGAAAAATATGCAAAATGCTAATGGAAACAATGGGTTTAGAATAGATCTTAAAAGAATGAAGTGAAATTTTAGGCCACATGAGTTATGGCCTAGATGTAAATAAGAAAAGACTACCTAAAACTGTGGAAAACACTTGAAAGTGCATTCTTTCTATGTATTGCAGATGCGTAAGAGCTAAATCCTTTCAATTGTCTAAGTGAGATCACCCTAAACTATCTTTTCCAAGACCAAACATGTTGTTAAATGTGACTGTTACAATAAAAATAAAATAAAATAAAATAAAATAAAATAAAATAAAATAAAATAAAATAAAATAAAATAAAATAAAATAAAATAAAATAAAAACTGGAAAACTTTTTGGCTTCATAAATATTTTACAGAACATCTGTATCGCATATTTTACTGCTTAAACTGTGATGCATGAGATCATAACATATATGATAGTACTGTCTATATCTTACTGAGAAGGCATTTTTGGTGCATCTTTCATATTCTCGCCAGTGACAATACACAATTGGTACTTATTGTACATGGCAGCAAAGATGAAAGATTTGGTCAGTCTCATCTATCTGTTCTACAATGAATACTTTGCAATTAATGATTTATTTATTAAATATCACATATTGTATGTTTCAGAATTGTCCATGAACTGAATATCTGTGAAATTGTGTATTTGTTCATTATTAAAGAATTTTTAAAATTAATAAATATATTGCTGGTACACAGTGCCTGGAAACCGCAAATAGTTAGTCAGACTTCGCAGACTGCCAGTTTGATCTGCCCTCCACCCTATCATAGTAGAAATGTTGGGGACATTTTTCACAACTAATAGAAGTTAGAACAACCTGGAATCCACATTAAATTGCAAGAGGAACACAAATAAATCAAGCTTGAATGTAGGTACAAACAGAGTTGAAAAAAACACATTCGTTTTCCTCTACACGTGAATTAACAGGTATTCAGAGACACCTGAGCTGGCTGTAACTCACTTCATTAATCAAATCAATGTGAATTTCAAATTTCAAATATCATATCTGAATATACAATTTTAAATTGATGCTGTTGGAGTTTCCAGCATTTGAATTACAAATTTGCTTTTTGCTAATCCATTCCCTAACAGAGATCAAACACTTGAAAATTCATGAAAAGCAAACATGAAAGGGTCACCAACATGGTCAAATGTTACCTGGCTGTTTAATTCAAATGGATACTCAAAGAAAATGTTTCCAATATTTGTTCAGCCCCTACTTTCTAGTTAGCTTAAAAAATTAAATTTAAATGGCAAACTAATACTATGTGCAAATCAAGAAAAAGAATCAAGGAGACTAGAAGATAGAAATACAGAGGAAGATCATACAGAGAGATCTGGTATCATACTCAGTATCAGACGCTCCTGAGTCTGTGAATGTTCCAATCCATAGCTGTGGTTTAGTCTCTGACAAAAATGCCTGAAAAGTTTGGAGGCAAGTTAGCATTTTGAACTTTCCATTTTTTATCATCACTGTGATTATAGCTTGTGCTGTATATTTACTGCTAGGAAAACAAACTAATTTCCAGATATACACCTATGTTTTGACATAGTAGTCAGAATTAAGCAATTTGGACATGTTTCCATTTTGTTTCAATCTTGCACTGCTATTAGCAGCTAAGTCCAAAATGCCTTTAGCAAAAAGGAAACAAGTTACGGGGTTATTGCTTCTGCTTAGTCACATTCTGCACTTATTTTATTTTTCAGTGTTGCAACAACCTACAAACAGAATCTTCTCATTTCATTTTTCACACATTTTCCTTGTGTTAATCTCACTGAAATAGGGAGGCTGTCTGTGACAAAGCTTAGTGTCAATCCCATACAAAATTGAGAAATGGGAATTACAAAAGGAGGAAAAACCTAATAGCCACAGTCAGTAGCATAGTGACAAAAAACCTTTGTTTTTTTTTTTTTTTTTTTAATTGAAGTTCATCAACTAAATTTATACCAGAGAGACAATCTATGGTACTACCTGTCACAGATGTTACTGCTGTCTCTTAAGGAGAATTGCTTTAACATGACAGACGTGCTTTTATGGAAAAATAAATAAATAAATAAATAAAATAAAAGTAATGTTTTCCAGAAGAAAGCTGAATTCTTCTATCCTTATAGATACCATGGCCTCCTGTGATGCTCTAACTGTATTATAATTTTAAACTTGCCACCACTGCACATATGAGAAGCTCACCCACTCCGGTCTAATTTATAAGGCATCTATTTCATTCAACAGCAAATTGCCCTTAACAGGTGCACGCCTATCGACACGCTATGAGATCAAACAAAATTAAGGAAAGGAGAGATGGCCCTGTCTCATGACCTTTCAGTGTGTTGTGTCATTCTACAGAGGTTTCACAGAGGCTGGAAACTCTACAAAGTCTTGCTGTCCACCACTTAGTCTAGAAGAGGCACTGAACTTGGCAGACTCCCCTACTAGATGGCTCTTATAAGGGAGATTCTGTGACTATTAAAGATAGATATGATAGGATTTTAAAGAAAGCAAAGCAGGTTTAGGGATATTTTTTGGCTTTTCTGTTGGCTACAGCATTAAAGGGCATGTAGGTGTAATGGATCAATGAGGGTAGTTTGTTAAAAAAAATGAAATCATGGGCTAAATAAGATCTCCCTAGAGATTTGTAGAATGCTTGGTAATGTTGGAAGGGTTGGTTATTTTCTGAGTCCATTCAGGAGACGTTTTAGTCATCACAGGATGAACTGGATTTCTAAATTGTTCTCATTCTTATTTCCTGTTGAGTAAGTGAGAATTTTCTTCAAAATCCTTCTTTCTTATGGAGTTAAATAAACACAGGTGTTTTGCAAATAGAGTTCAGTTCTGTTTAACTAAGCAGTTACTTCATCAAAAAAGAAGGGCATTTTTCTGGAGGGCAGAGCAGTAACATTTTGAGGTACAAGAAGATGCCCTGAGTGGTGATGCCCTAGTGTTCTCTCTGGCTGAAAATTCTGAGCACATGTGAAGTGCCTTTATCAGTGAGCTGAAGACTAACATCCATCATGGTTGAGCTGGAGTAGTAGTACTGTTTAACAGGATCCTTATTTTGTTACTTTTCTTCTCCTAGCTGGAGGATTTCATAGGCCACATTTTCCTCTCACTTTTCTCCCTAAACTAGAGAAAGAAGAGGAAGGAATTGTCTCAGAGAGCTTTATTTTGATTTCTTTCCCTTCAACGCATGCGGGTGTTTTCCAGCCAAGATGTTATAGATGCTGTGAGATGCCTTTGCTGAGCCAACAAGTGTGATTAATTTTATATTCCTCTTCCTTCTGCCATGGAAGTGATAAATCAAGAACTGAGCATGTTTCAGGGTAGCTGACAGGATAGGTAGGCTCTTTTCTTCAGTGCTGAATGCTGCAAATAGTTCAGCTGAACTAAAATTAAGTAATTCAGAAAAGGTTAGATTATCTTAACTAAGCCCCATCGTTAACTTGTAAAGACTCAGAGCTGCCTAAAAAGTAAGCTAGCTGTTATGGCTTAAAGAGTAGCTGCATTTCTTTCTCCATTGACACTGAGCAGGAGGAGAGGATCTCCCTTTCAACATAAATTAATCTGTGATTCTATAAGGGGAGCATGGACAAGTTTAGACCACACACCAAAATTTTAGGTGACTAAAGTCAAGTGAGATGAGTCCTCCCTGATAGATTGTCACAAGGTCTGTTTCATCCTTCTTTTTGGGTGAGGTGTGGATTATAGACATTTTGTAGACTGGAGATTGGAAGAAATCTAATGAATTGCTATGGCTCAATAGCAATGTCACTCAGTCACTCTACCTCTCAGCCACCTGATATAGCCACTGGGTATCCCTGCTGCACACTAATAACACTAAAGTAAAATCCTGTTCCACTCTTTTAATCAAACAATGCCAAATTATTTTTACATTGTTTCATTCAAGGGTTTGAATTATTACACTATATTGCTACAAAGTTTACACACATGCAACATGCATTTTTGCACTCTTTGATGGTCACTGAAATAGGAAATGCTGAAAAAAGCAAATATCTAGTAAACACATCACAGAGATCTGCAGAGCAATTTCTCTAGGATAAAGTAACTATTTGTGTAAATTACCCATATTTAACAGTTATAAAACAAACAAGAATGGCTTATTTGTACTGAGGTACCATAATCTGCAATATTAATTGGTTTCTTTTAGAAGAAAAACAGTTAATTGAAATCTGCTGATTGTCTTTGTTCTGTGTAAAGAAATTTAATTACATTTGGAAAATGTAATTATTAATAATTGCATTAGTACAACAGGACAACATTAATTGCAATACAATAAAAAGTAATCTAGGTTCTTTTAGAATATATAGAAGCGATCCTAGCAAATTTAAAGGTCCTCTAAGAAAAGTAAGGGTGTCACAAAAAGGACAGAAAGCTTCTCACAGGTTAAAAAAGCTCCCTTCCATGTGCTGGTACCTAGCCTCCTGAAAGACTGGAAACTGTTTTAATGCCTTGTCTTAAAAGATTCCCAGGTTCCCAGGACTTCTTTCTGAGAGGCAAGGGAGAAGTAGACTCCACACAGCAGACTGTGTAGAACTTCCTTCAGTATTTCCAATGATCTTGACATCACATAAAGCACATGCAATTTTCCTAATCTGTGGAAGACTCATTGCTAGCATTTTTTTTTTTTGGTCTTTCCAGCTTATTAGTGAGACAGAAAGCCACGTGAAGCCTACTGCTAAGGTTTTCCTCTCCACAAAGCTGTCCTGCTGATGTTAGAATCTCATGATCACTTTTTTTTTTTTTCCACATTAGGATGTTTTTTAAAAAATCCATCACTTGAAGTCTACTGATGGAGACACTTGCACAGAAAATGCTCCTGCAGTCCCTACCAGGCTTAACATGATTACTCCTACTGAAGGGAGAACTCTTGTTAAAAAAAATACTGCAGACAAGCACTCAGTTACTTATATAACTACTCATGCTAGAGTGCAGAGTGCAGTTCATGTAAGGAACAGTGAGAAATATGTTGTAAACAGTAACTTTAGCTGATGATGCTACAGTTTCATCTATACTTACAAAACTTTCCATCACACATTCTTACAGCTAAATAGGATTTTTCTTAAAGATCTGCACAGATGCCTCAGCAGATTGGGGCAAGAATGAGGCAGGATTTGGTTTCAGTTCCTGTAATTTTTGTCACACACCTCATTACTCTTGTTTGGAAAATTGTTAAAGGCATTTGCCTTTTCTAAAGGCATCATTTGGAAACAAACAAACAACAAACAGACTCTATAAATTGACATATAAAAGAAGACATCATTCTTGAAGGTACTTGACCAGTCCAGCAAGCAAAACTGCAAGCTTTGTTTAAATAAAACATGTCTCTTTTTTGTTAATACTAACAGGTAGAAAGAATACACTTGGTGCAACTTAAAAACAACACCTCAAAACCAGCAACTGGCATCATAACCATCCATCTGTACGTTGATACTTTGCAACCTGGTCAAAGCTGAGTTTGCAAGTGGCAGGCAGATAGCAAGCAGAGCCAAAGAAAACAGATTTGTCAACACACAACTTTATCAAAAATTGGAAACAAAAGAATAATTTGTTTTTATCTTGAAACTCTTGCTTGTTATATATTGTCCATTATCAGAAATGTCTACCTTATGTAGACATCTGTGTGTAAACATTCGTGTATATGTAAATACATCCATCTGTGTATCTGTTGGTGTATATAGGTTCTGTAAAATGAAAAACTGAATAAACAAGATGAAGATTTTTAGGCAAATGTAATTTCTAATTCCATATTTAAGCATGTACTATTAAAAATGACGTGAATATCTTGAAGATAAAAATCTAAATAATATAGTTCAAAGTTATATTGCTCATGTGAGTTAAAAACATACTGTGTGAGCTAGCACCATTATATCTGTACATATACCTACATATTCCTCTATATGAGGACCTCTATCTATACACTAGAGTAGAGAAATATTAGCTAACAATAGATGCATCTAATTGAAATGTGTATGAATGGTATGTACTATGCACTATCATTTCTTTCTGCAACTAATTTAGAATTCAGCAGAATAATATGAAGTCTTTTACTACTTAATTAAACTTTTGTAATGCCTGTTTTACCAAGATGAATAAAATGCATAAATTGTATGAGGTGACATCTAATGCACACAAAAAAGAGAAATGTAAAAAATCAGAACAGTGGGTACATTAAACTGATTCTTAATAATTGAAACCAATTTAATCATTTGAGATTATTTTATTCTAGCTGACGTAATACTGTAGCAGTTTTATTCTAATTATAACCTGTTTCATTTTACTCTGCCTTTCTAGTTAATTATTACAGTCAATTTGTAAAATGACATGGTTCCACATTTGCATAGGTCACTATTAAATAAATGAATAGCTGAAATTACTCTAGCATTGAAGTGTCAACTTTGGTAGAAGTCAAGAGGACTTCAAATGTTCTTCTAACACCCCTTAATGTGTTAATGACCACTATTAAACTGCAATTAAAAGGCCAGGGAAAAAATGCATGAAACAGTTAATAGAAAAATAGCAGAGACACAATTAAAACACTTTGGTTTTTGACTGATAGAAAATAAAGTGATATGCTGAAAGAAGTATAGCATGAATCTATGCCTAACACATGACAGAACTGACAGTTTAATGATAACAAATCATAGGCTGCCTTTTTTGGAGCATTACACGTCAGCTTGACATTATCATCAGTAGTAAACAAGACAATGTAATGATTTTACCTTGTATTTAAATTGCTACTTATTATGGTACTAAATAATAGCTTTAAATAACTTGGTGTCCAGGCTAGTGATGTACCGTGTTTGTATGAGACAGCACTGAAAGAAATGTTTAAGTTTTTTGTCACCCTAAATAAAGGATATATGTATGTCTTAGCTGTGCAATCTACCATATTTGCATTTGAAACCTTTCCTGACTCTGTAACGCTGTCATTAGGTTTGTTTGCTCAGGAGAGGAGCAAGTAGTGATGATCAGTGCTAACTCAAAGAAGACCAGATTTCTAAGTATCAAGAGGTATGTACGTAATGCCTATGCACTAAATTAATTAATCAGAGCCATGCAGGATCTGTCATATTGAACAGTGTTACCTCAGAAGCATGCTTTATTCTGAGGAGAACAAGTAGTATGGGGGTAGTAGGTTTGATTCCAAAAGCTAAATTTCTTTCAACATGAAAATCAACATCATATCTGAAAAATTAAATACATGTGTCAGAATACTTAAAGTTATAGTTCCCACAGGAATTAAAATTTGACCTCTATGTACATAGGTGGTATTTCTTATTACTGTTATGTTTCAATCATTCATATAATCTGCGTCTTTGCATTCTAGCTACATTATATTTGCCATGGAAAATGTTATCTTCTTGATTTCCAGATTATTATTTTGTGTGTGTATGTATATTCATAAAGTTGAATTAGCTTTATGGGCTAAATCCCGTTCAGAGTTATACCATATAAAACCTGACTATTTTCACTCATTTAAATAATTTCACTGATGTAAACAAAAAAAAGTTACTTTCTATTTATTATGCTAACTAGAGTAGAACTACTGCTGTCCCTACAACTCCATCTGTGATATTGTTTGCTCCAATGTAAATAACCATTTACTAGCTAGATCAATGGACTAAATCACTACTTTTCCCTATATTGAGGTCTTTTTACCATGAAAAGTGAACATAAAGACAAATCAGCACATTAACTTTTTATGCTTACTTTATACTGATAACATGCGTGTTTTAGGACATTCTTCTATAAATCTATAGAAAAACAAATCTGCTCCGATCCTTTAGCTCATAGTTACTTCATTAAATCTGTAATATCAGATAGCCACTCAAATTTAAAGGAAGATTCAAATATCATGTTGCTCATTCTTATGGAAAAGACAATACTAGTACTACGTTTTAAAGGATAGTTAGGCATTTAAAAATGTAGATATGTTCCCACTGGGATTTTCAAAGGTTAGATTATTTTGAAAATCCTGCTCAACACTGAATATATTTCTTTGAAGTTCTCATACATGTGTAAGTTCATACATTGGAGAAAAAATGCACATAATCAATGAAATAATTGGAATGGATTCAATCATATCCATTTCATGTGCACCACAGATTTTCATGTGCATAAGTCTGTTTGTGTCCAGATCAATGCAACTTCTTTTTCTATAAAAATGAGGGATAGTAGTTACGTTGTGCAACTGTAGCACTAAATGGTCCATTATTTCTAGCTTCTCTATTACAAAATCATATTTCTTTAAATTATTCAAGAGTCTAGTCTTGCTGAGGACTAAGATGCTGCTTAATGCCAATGGAAATTTTTTTTTTTTTTAAAAAGATGTTTTTTCTTATTTACAGAGTTAGAAAAAAAAGATGTTGAAACACATTTTTTCCAGGCATCTCACTTTAGAGCAGCTTGCCTTTTTGAATTGCAAAGGATAAGAAATGATAACTTATTTTCCTGAAGAACATTTTTATGCAGATGTTTTGGGAACTAAGGTTCAGCAGAAATGAATATGGCTGAGAATAAACAAGTGCAGTCCAAAGTTTAGAATTTTATCTGTGTTTCAATGCTATAACATCCATGCTACATAATTCCTATAGATTCAGTTCCTTACCTATTCTCTCTATTCTGCTCTAAAGATTTGTTCTTTTTAATGAGATTTCTTGACAGGGCCTGAAGTTTGCCTTTTTCTTCTCCCTGTAGTGTCTCTCTGCATCTACACTTAGCTTTTGAGTTGGACTATGGTGTATCATTTGGGCTCCTGTTCTAGTATATATTGGCTTTTGCTTGGGACTATCATTGGAAGTTTGCTTCCTATGAAATCCAGGGTATGACGTGGACATCCCAGAGCTGGGACGCAACAGGGACGTAGTAGTCAAAGTGTAGTTTCAAAGCCTGTGAATGATCCTGACAGGTATGTTTTGTGGGAGAGGTCATAAAGATGTTGACTACGCAGGATAATCAAACACAGGCAGGGAGCAGAGCTGGAAGAGAGCCTGACATCAGCCAGGAACCTGATCCTTAGCATCATATAGGACCAAGCAGGCAGGAGACTCCCTAAAGGAGTTTTTAACGAGGCAGCCCAGTTCTTGCTTCCTTTTGATTCCCGTGAGATTTGGACTGGAGCCACATTCACAACTGAACTAATACAAAAATATTACATTTCAAAGACACAAATACCATCTTCCAGTTGTGCAGGTATTTCATAGAATCATAGAACCATAGAATGCTTAAGGTTGGAAGGGACCTCTAGAGATCATCTAGTCCAACCCCCCTTGATTGAAGTCTTTTAAATAGCTTAGTTGTTTAATAAGCCTAAGGAGTTCTGTTTAAGATCTCAGTCACTGCAGCCAGCCCAGAACTGCTGGTCACACTCTGACTGATTTTTCCTATATATACAACTTCAGCTAACATAATTTCATGCACCCAATTGCCCAGACAGCACCATTTACTACTGCTGAGTGGGCTAGAGTGAGAAAAAGGAGCAAATGTTGATTAAAGCACAGAAGAGTCAAACAGGTAAAGGAAAAAGAGAGCATATTGCCAGGAGAACTGCAACACAAATATAATAAGATTTGAGAAGCAACATAAGTTGGTCTTCTGTAGCAAATAACATGAACTGTAATATTGACACAGGAATAACTACAGAAAAAGGGAGCAGATTAAGCAGTAACAAGCTTAGTTATTCCTTTAAAAATGTACTCAGCATCATAGTGACAATAACTAATTAATTTTCAGTTAATTTTCAATCCTGTTAAGTAGTCTTAAACTGACCTTTTTTGAATATCGGCTTGAGAGGCTATAGACTAGTACTAGTAAGTGCATAGAATTGGCAGTTCAGTGCCAGAAAGCACATTGTTTTATTTTTTTGGAAAATAATATCTGGACCTATAAACAAATTTAAATGACTGTAATTTGTGTGTGTGTGTGTATGTGTGTGTGTATTGCTATTAGCTTTCTAAAATGTTTTACAAAAACATATGAAACCAGCAATTGCTTTGGAAAACATTTAGGGTGACTTCTGTGGTCATATTGTAAAAGCAGAACTTGATGCTGAACCAAATTATATATATATATATATGTATATGTATGTATGTATGCATGTATATTTAATTGTAAAGTTGAGAAAAATGTAGATCTATTTAAAGCAGGAATGACAGTTGTTGAGCATTGTGATGTATCATCTTGACATGAACTGAATGAGGTAGATTAGTGACTGACACTAGCAATGTCAGAATTTACATTGCAGCACACACAAACTCTGTGGAAATATACTATTAGCACTCCGAGTAAGCAGTGATGAGTAATGAGATAAAAATTGACAGTGTCAATAGTCATAAGCCCGCACAATCTAGAATAATGAATTGTTCTATGAGCATGTGTTTATATCTGTCTGTCTGAAGTATATCTAGAGTAACTTTAATTACAGTAAGTTTTATGAAGCAACATCCAAAAACATATATAGTACAAGTAATTGCAATGAAATCTAATTAAAATCAATAGAATATTGTTTACTCTATATTTATCATGATATTAGGCAAGTGAATTAAGCAGTGTCCAAAGTTCCAATCACTTTGGGGTGCTCCCATAGCACTGCAGAATACGATACCGCTGAAAATGGTGGGACTGCAGACCTCTGGTCTATCTGAAAAGCAAGTCCTGGGCATGTTATGCATTTCCTATAGTGGCATCTCCATGTCAGTGGTCACACTGTGACTAAAAGAGACAGAGCCTTGAGCAAACCAAGGAGTAGGAAGCTGCATCACATTGGGGAGCACATTACTGCTAAGTGCTACTGATTAAGAAGTTGTTTAAAGTTCTCTTTCCACCAGAGAAATCTGCCATTGATGATAGAATATGCAAGTTACAGTCTCTTCTGCCTCAGTTTCTCTCCAGAGAAATCCTCACCAAAGGAAATCACCTTCATAGTCTCAGATTGAATTTTTTATTTCAAGAAAAACTTTTGTACCCACAGAAATGGAAGTTTTATTAATGTCTGGGTAATAGATTATTATTAACTTTTGTTCTTTCACTCTATTAATGGTTGCATCATCATGACACAAAGTGGATAGAATAGATGAGTGTCTGATATCAGCAGTGTCAGTGATATATTTGCACTCCACTGCAAAAAGCATAGAGAGATAACAACTTGGCAAGAATCAGCACTGTTATCTTCAGTACTCTGGCTCCAAGGCCAGATCACCTCCTTCTGGCGCACTCAGAGCTCCCCCAGCAACCACTACAGTCCCAGGCAGATGGTGGACAGGACAGATTTTTAAATACGAATTCCTCCATATTTGTTTAAAAAGCACCTTACATAAGTTTGGTGCCAACTAAAATTAGTAATTAAAATAGTAATATGATGGCATTTCATTGCTGTGGAGATCAGAGAGAGAAAACCTTTAAAAAAAGGGAAGCTGTCAGGAAAGATAAAAACTAACACAGTGAAATATCAAAGACTAATTGAACATCCCATATGGAAGGAGTGCAACAGCAATGTCTCATTTAGGTTTCTATTGCCCCTTTTGGAGAGGAAATGAAATAATGGGCATCTGCATGTTGTATCTGCTGTGATTTTATTTCATTTTCCTTCTTTTTGTTGCTCTATAAAACAAAGTTTCCAGAATGATTTATGTGTCAGGTTTGTATTTCCAGTTTTTCTAATGGAGCAATTTTATTTTAAAAGGTAAAATATATTTTTTAACCTACCAGTGACATCATTCTCCACATTGGATCAATTATCTATGCACTGAATAAAGTTTAATTGAACCCTTTTAAATCTGTGCAGCTGTTGTGCAGGGAAATAGGCAGGTGGATTATCTCATTAGTATTAATCTAAATGTTCTGTGGTCGCTGCACATTTTAATGTGTGTGGTGTATATATTTGGTAATAGTTCTTAAGTTGTTAAAAATAAGATAAGCAGTACAAGAAAACTTTGATAATAATTTATGTAATATTGAGTTCTTAAATGAGGTGAATTAAGGGCATTAAAATGATGAGTGATTCCACAAAATCTATTGTAGCAGAGTGAATGAAAGTATTAATTTGAAAAATTCTGACCTATTTTGATTTTATTTTAGGAGTGCTGTGTTTTATGTATTGATGCTACTATCAGGATTTTAACCGGTTTTCCTTCCAATCAGCTTAGCTAACTTAAATCCTTTTGTAAGAGTTTGCCAGCCTCAAACATTTTACCTCATCTTTTAGGAATCTGTTTTCGAAAGATATTTTTTGTTACTAAGACCAAATTCTGACACTCTTTATAAAAGTGATTAGGGGCATAAAGCTAAAGAAATGGTCCAGGCCCACTACATGTATAAAATGCTATAAAATACCTAACAGTTATTACCAAACGAGCTGTGCTGGTTTAACTAGCTGAGAATGTAACCCTGTGTTTTTAGACTTCAGGATGAAGGATCAATGGACATTCTGCTTTGGCCTGGTATGTCATTCACCTTTCATTCAATCCACTGGATGCTAATACCAGGGTAACACCACAGTTATTCAATGGGAAGCCGGCCTGGTGAATATCCCCAGGATTCAGAGTTTTATGCAGTGTCCAAATGCAGTGTCCATCTGGGTCTTACCAACTCAGAACAATTAAAAGAGACTTCCCTCTCCACAGGGAAGTCATCTTTTTGTATATATAGGAGAAGGGTTGGTGCGCTGATGAGATTTGCAGTTCCTGGCCATAAAAACAGTTCTTCCTCTGAGGATCACAAAGTTTCCTTGTTTTCGTTGGTTTTGAAGCCCCCTTTCTTATCCTCCTAAAAACTGAAAATAGTAGCTGAGTACCAGAAACAATTCCCAAGAGGAAAGGAAGCTCAGTTTTGAGACAAAGAGGTAAACCAATATAGAGGGAAGAAGTCAAAAGCACATTGACAGTAGAAGATACAAACTAGAGATTCTGCAGTTACTAATTCGTTAACTGTGATATGAAAAGGAAACCATATGGATATTGAGTGATCAGAATTCAACTTTTCTCTATATATATCTTTCCATTTCTAATAGTATTATCTAGTCAAGGCATCTCCTATTACAAGTTCTCATGTTATCCCTGATTTCTTCCATTTTACTTTTAAAAATATCAAGTAGATAGAAGATTCATGAACTCAACCTCTTTGTACACACCCTCCTAACTGCTGAGGAAGTGACTCCTGCAGTAAATCTTCACAGGAAAATGTGGAAGCTCAACATGTTTCAAATTTCTCACACCAAATCCATCACACCAAATGCCTGCGAAAAGTGGTAGGAGACCAGCTGTATCAATTAACAGCACTAAAGTAATTTCTTGGCCTACAATGTCATCTATCTGCCCTGAGATGCAGTAACATGTAAACTGCTGCCTTGGGATATGCCTTCTCTACCACTAAATGAATGGATTCAGGTATGATGAGTAGTGGTAACATGGAAATGCAATGACAGTAATGGAAATTAGCTCATGTAGAGTTTGATAAGATTACTGCTTCCACACTGAGATAGCTTGTTTAGCACTACAGCAGAGTTCACTCACGGACTCTAATTTCTTTTGGTATATTGGTATATTTCAGATTGGCTCATTTGTGTGTAGTATTTATGGTGTATTGTCTGTATTTTTCCTTTTGATTTGTACCAGAAACTTCTAGACCAGACATGTTTGTGTTTCCTCTCTTCTCATTTTCTTTCCCTAAAGCTTGAGATAGAAAAGTAGATTTTCAAGCTCAAGATGTGTCCTCTGTGTCTCAGTGGAGGATGGATAGCACACACCAACTATTAGGCTATTATAAAAGAAGTTATAAGCTGTCCTCCTATTTAAAAATAGCTTGGGAACAAATGTCCATAAATACACATTCATGAAAAACAGTGCTAGAAATACATACTGTGCACATACGGCATTTAGCAACAACAATCAGAAGTTCTCAGCAGAAGAGCTAAAGATGAATGAAATCACAGTAAGGAACACTTCCCTCTGTCTTCAAAAGCCCTTTTTCTTCCTCTGTAATGATGAATTCTTTTTTTTTTTTTTTTTTTTTTTTTTCTAGACAGCTTGGATAGCACTTCAACTGAATGTCATGTTAAACATTCTTGCAACCTAAGTAGTAGAGAAGATCACATTTAAATATGATATTCAGTGTCCTGATCCATCTTTTAAAACTCTTTCCAACCTTAGAAAGATTAAACAACAAAAACATAATATGTAAGTGTGAAGGGGTTATAAGAAAAATATGTAAAGGAATGCCCCATTGCCAACTAGCATTACTGCTGCATTTTATGTATCTCCCAACAGCTGGCTGCAGAAGCTACTTCAGCTCCAGCTCTGTTGTACGGCCTGGGGGATTAGTGAAAGAGACCACCCTGGAGGTTATTAAATAGAAAAAATAGTGTGCCTGCCAGTTGGGGGCCAATTGATTGCTGCTGGTGAGTGTAAGGCAGTGATGAGGGGGAGGTGGAGAGGTGATTTTGTGAAGGACTCTCTCTATCTCAAAGCTGTCGAAACTCTTGCAACTGTCCTATAGTTTCCTCCAGACTGGCTGCTAGATTTTCTTGCTGGAAAAAAATATGGATGTAAAAATATCTCAGATGAAATCTCATTACTACCTGGAAGGAGTTAGAGGTTTGACCCTGCCTGGTACTGTGCACCTTCACCATCAGCAGGATGCAGCAGGATTCAGCTGTGTACAGGATCAAACCCTCTGAGGTCTATGGGAACTGTAAGGTCCTTCTCCTTGTGTGAAAACAAGCTGCAGTTAAAACTTGGGGTTTTGATTAAATATCACAAAATGGTTTTGTTCTAGGAAAACAGGATTTTTTGTTGGCAACACTTGTGGAAATTGTCTTTTTTCTCAGGGTCCTGAGGCCATTCAGTAGAAATAACTGTGTTTTTCAGTCTTTCCAATTTATAGTTTTGTTTATAAACCTAAATTAAATCTCTACATGCAAATGAAATGGCTTAGTTATTCCTACAGGCAGAGGCTAATAAGCAGGGTATGTCTCCATACATGTATACATGAATAAAAAATGTATGCATGTTTATCTAAAAGGGAGCCATTTATCTGAGAAAGTGAAAAATGAATACCTTCTTTGATTATGCTAATATTCACCTTTATATGCATATATATACACATATATGTATATCTATTACTGATAAGACAGTTGTTATCACTGGGCCAGTCAGGGAACCTGAGATAAGCTGAGAAACTTTAACTTTGTGCCATGATGAAATTTGATACATTATTTCTGCTCTGTTTTCCATCTTTCAGTGTTCTACTCTGTGACAGAGTTATAATTTTTGCCAATTACTACTTAGGTCTGGTAATATCTTTTTGGGAAAGATTTTGTCGAAAATATTTTGATAGCCCAGGTAAGACACCTCAGCCAGCTATCCTTTATCCACAGTTTTGATGAGATGATTAAAGAGTTCTGAGAAGATGTTTCGTTTTTTAGCCAGATCTCTGACTGTTGAGCCTCATCACAGTCTGTGCATGAAGATCTTGTACATTGGGTACTGGGATAATTTTGGCAGCACATCAGTGATTAAGTGCTGCAAGGAAAGACTCTGCTTCTAAAAGCTTGTGGTGAATCCATTGCTGCTGTTTTATAGGAACAGTGTTTGTGCTGTCTTTTTGCAAGCAGGCGCTCTCAAGGATCCACAATGCTTCATGCAGAGAGAAATTATGGAAAATTTACATTCTGAATCTTTACTATGCTCCCCTCTCAGCTATAACTGGAGATTTCCAAGAGGTCAAAACCTGGTTAAAATTGGTAATGAGCACAAAGTTTCCCTGAATTAGGCCAATTATGTGAGCCAAGTTTCTAGTCTCCATTTCGTAGCATGGAGGTAATAGGAACTCCCTGTAATTTGCTCTTATAAATGGATTAACCATTTTACAAAGAGTTTTTCTTACCTGAATTTATGCATTTAGCTACAGAGAAAGCATATACCAAAGCAGCAGTTTACTTGCTACTAAATACAAGGCAGATAGAAGATGTTCCAAGCCAAGGAATCATTTTAGTGCTTTTAACTTGTCCCACTGTTTGTATCAACTTCTCAAAAATACACTGAGGCACCAAAATTCCCTATTTCAGAAGAAAAAGCCTTCCCACATTGACCTTTGTTGTAAGACATTTTGAAAGTAACTTGTGTCTCTCTCATGCTTTTCTCTGATATTTGTACTCATGAGATCATTTTCAAACTTGTAAGATCTCCTACTTTCACATCTGGTGGACAAGACATTGTCAGTTATTTACATGAACAGGAGACACTGATGTCTGAGGAGTAATTATATTCCACTTGTTTTAAGGTTAGCCATGTTACTCCTTTACTTTTGGTACCCTGCTACTGCAAACCTGCCTTCCTTAGTCGGAAGATGGGGTAAGGATTTTCTGTATGAGACCTTTTCACAGAGCCCTTTCTTCTTCTCTCCCTCTTTCCTCTCTCTCTGCACGTCTATGTGTGTCTCTCCATCCCTCTGCTCGCCAGGTTCAGCAGGTCTGGCTGGAGGGTCTGTGCTTTTTATTCTTTGTAGGCCAGGGCCTGCCTGTGTCATTTCCATACATCACTTGTGCATTCACATGTTCTTCATCCTCTGCAGCTGATGAGAATGATGTTATATGCAGTCTCACATAAGTGTGTCTTTTTGACCTATTCCTGTAGTAGTTTAAGGAAGAGAAATCATGCTGCATTGATTAATTTGATATTAATGTATGTGGTAAGATCAACACATGCAAGTGTCTTTTACTTTATTAAAGAAAAGTAACATTTATAGTGAAATCCGGTATTGTTTAGGAATGGTATCAGTCTTTCGGAGCTAAATAGTTTTTGGAAAAAAATAAAATGCAGTCTTGGTTGTTGTGGAAGAAAATGCAATTTTTTAAAATACAAAGAACTATTTGAGGATGGTGGAACAGCTGAAGTTGCCAAAATCTGCAGCTGGATGTGACATTCTGTAAAGATATCAGCAGGGAATTGAATATTCGCAAGTCCCTATAGTCTACCAACCAACTGAGTTTTGTTTCTTAGGACTTGTACACATGTTTTTGTTTATTATGTAATGAAAATTTGACACATGTAAACATACTAAGTTAAGTAGGATTTAAAGGTGGGCTTTACCCAGAGAAATCCCATAAAAATGTCTAAACTGATTTTTTTTTCTTCCAGGCCAGAGGGTTTTAGAGAGATCAACTTTCTATGTGGCAGCTGGGCTCCCTGTGGTGCTGTATTTTATTTTATTTTTTTTATAGCATGTAGCTTCTAGATTTAAAAACAAAACACACTATTCACTTCCTGAGCAGACCTGCAACTGAATTAGAAAAATATTTGCAATACACATACATTGGGAAGGAAGGTAGCCCAGTGAGTGCAAGGTCTTTTGGTCTCCAAGGGCCAAAGGAGCACAAACACAAACAGAGTGTGTGGGTGACATAACTAAAGGTTTCTTTCACCTGCATCTTACCAAGAAAGGCATCAATCTCCTCTGAGGAGCTGGTAAGAGTGACCATTAAGCTACTACCTCCAGGGCTATCCATATTTACAGTGCAGATGCTTGCTTGCCGGGAAGAAGGTGTGTCTCCACATCCAGCACTGGCCAGGTCACCTCATCCTACCTATCAATCCCATCTCGGCTACTTTCCTTGCTATTATGTGTTAGCAAAAAAACCTGTGCTCTAGTCTTTAGTCATCGCTGATTTAAACACAGCTTTAGCAATGACCATGTCTGCATCCATGACCCACACACGTACTTCCAGATTTCTAGGTCTGCAGATCACAGGGTTTGGTTTAAAATGCCTCTAGGAGGATTTGGCTGAAATTGATGTACATGTGAAAACAAGCTAGTGTAGTGCCTCATGGCGATCTCAGAAACACGGGCAGTGCTTGCTGAACTGTGTATTTAGTAACCGTAACCTATAAATTTATTTGAAGAAAAGGTTTTCTAAGCAACACATCTTTTAACAGAGAAGAAGATTCAGTAAGATCCAAAAAAGATTGTAATTTAATGTTTAATTTTGCTCATATACATCAGTGATGGAAATTAAGATAAAAGCATTGTAGAGTAAGCAAAAGACTTCCGAGGTAGAAAATCCTTTGGGGAAGGGATGGGGATGGTAACCCTCAACATAATCGGAAAAGAACTCAGCTTCCTCGCTCCCTATCACACATCCCCCCACCACTGAAAATGGAGTTGCTGATCAAACAGGTATTTGGCTGAGACAGCTTAGACTTCAGCAGATTTAACTTGGCTTTTTCCATTGCACCTCCTTGAAGGGCTGGCTCTAAACCGAAGTGTCTCTCCTCTGTTCTCTTCTTCACCAATGGAAAACCCAAAGGGAACGTGTAGCCCTTGAGTACATCCTTGTTGCATGTCTCAGGCTAACCCAGGAATGTGTAATTCCCACATCTCTTCCATCTTTACTGAACTGTGCTTCTAAATTTGAATCCTGAATGGGTCACTTAAAGTGAAACAGAGTTTGGAGATTTATTGTAATCAGATGCTGACATTTTCCCACATCACTAAGCTGCCACATGATTTAGCAGGATTGTCAGCTCCTGCACAAAGGAGGGTCAGGGCAGAAATAGCAAGGGTGTTGCAAGATGGCATGGAGGCTTTCTGACAGCACGGCATGGGAAGCTTGCACATTACTTGCTGCACTCCCATCTTTTAAATAAATCCTCTAAGGCTGTCATTTAGATATTAGCAAAAAAGAATTTTATGCTTTGAAAGATGCCCAAACCCACAAGCATTAAAAGACATTTCTGTTTTGAGACTGAAAAAAAAATAAAATAAAAACAACTTTTAGGCCAGTTCACAAAATATTTGTTTGGAGAGTCTCCAACTTTCAGGTGGAAAAGAAATCATATATTTTCTAGTAAAAACATGCTTTTTACTATTCATAAGTGCTTTTTTTCTTTTTTTTTTTTTTCCGTGCTCTTTCCATTCATAAAACCAAGAGCAACAGAGAAGTTATGAAGCCAGGATATTTTGCCAAAATATTATAGAGGCGTTTACTGTAATTTCCTCACTTTCTTTACTTGCCTCTCTCCTTTCTCTTGCACTATCCTTCTTTCTCACTCTATCTTCTTTATGTTACAAAACAGTGCCTGTGACATGAAGGTTCTCCTCTGCTGCCAAGAAAGTGAGAGTGTAGGTAATAAGTACCTGCTCAAAGACAGAAAACCAATGTTATGCCACATAGTCTGCTCCTCTAGTCCTAAATACCGCAACTAACCAGACATAGAGAGAGAGAGAGGGAAAAAGACAATTGATTAAGAATGAATTTGATAATACTGAGTTAGCTTTGGACTCCCTATTAAAAAAAAAAAACATACATTTTTCTCTTAGTGTTGCTTCAGAAATAGTGAAAATGTCAAGCAGAAGATTGCTCTTGACTCCACTTTTTCATTTTATTGTCACTCACTAATTTTTAGGAGAACTGAGAAGCTGTGTTTACACTTTCTGGGATTTACGATGCTTATACTCGCCTGGTAGTGCAGCCACACTCTAAAGGCATTGGCGCTATCTTTCATGGCCTCTCTAGAAAGACTCTTGTAGGAAGGAAGCCGTGTTGGTCCCTGTGATATAGATGGAGCTCGCTAAAATAGATTAGGTAATAATGCAACATGTCACTGTTGAAAAATAAAACAGGAAAACAAAAATGTGTGCATCCCCAGAAAGCAATTATTTACCGGGCAATAGCAGAGGAAGGCAGTGCAAACAAAATGTGGGAAAAGCCTTCTAGTTAGTACTTATGGAGCAGAGAGACTTGCAATAGTTTGCCATACTCTTCCCCAATTAAACTTTTTGTGAATTCTCAGTCTGTGAGATAGTAATTGCTCTCTTGGCAACATTATTTTTCATTTTCCACCAATACCATTTTGAGTAGCTCATATAACCTTCTACCCAGTCTGGATATTTTTATAACCTCCTGTGTTCAATAACAAATCTAGATTCATATATATACATGTATGTATATGTATATACATGTACATGTATACATATACATATACATACATGTACATGTATATGCATATACATACACATGTATGTATATGTATATATATGTGTGTGCATATATATTTATTTTTCTTATATATATATATATATATATATACACACATATAAAATGTTTCTTCTTCTTTTTCTTTTTCTAAACCATGGTTAAAAGTAGCTCTCAAACCAATTGCTTTCCCTTTTGACTAGAGACAAGTGGTGCAAAGTTTTCTCTTTACCCTCCATTCTTCGCTAGGAACTAGCAGATTCATTGTTTTGGGAGGTGGCATTAACCAGGTCCTTATCATCTTTGGTGGTTTGTGGACAATTGGTTAGAAGGAAAACTTCAAAACACCAGCCTATGCTTATTGCAAAGTTAAAAACCTAGACAGATTGCACAAAGATGTTAATTTCAAAGAGGAATTTAAGCTGATGATGACACTGACAGAAGAGTATTGGAACTTTAGGAATAGAAATAAGTAAGGAAGCAGGGAAACAGACACAAAACACCCTTCTCTGTTATCCATTAAAAAGTTGCTTTATCTCTTTGCCCTATCATTTTCTGGAGATCAAAGGCTACTTAACACAAGTAGTCAACCAGAGGGATTCCCCAATGCAGAAGCTCATCTAGTCAAGTGAGATGGCAAGATCAATTAAAAAAAAAAAAAAAAGACATAAAATTTTATGATTATTAGTAACATTTCCATGCAAGTTAACACTAATAAAATCTCATGCTTCAGGATGCAGACTGATTGCTGAAGGGCCAGGAGTAACATTTTCTCCTTTGTTTGGTTGAGTGGATGCATTATTATTATTTTGCTCATCTTTTCTTTAATCTCTTATTCCACTACCACAGAATGCGCAACTGATGGACTAATGGTGTGATCCAATATGTCGAATCCAAAATTACCACATAATTAGAATTCTTTTTTTTAGCATGTTCTCCTTTTTTTTTTTTTGTTTTAGGATATAAGAATTTCCTTCTTCTTCTTCTTTTTTACTTTTACTTTTAATTACTTTTAATTAATTACTTTTAATCCTCTCAATTCTCTTTCTAAAGCATAACACTTGCCAAAAGCTCTGTTCCATTTTGTTCTTACTCTGTTTTTATTCCTCCTTTTGTTCTTCTTTTCATTTATTCTATTTTCTCCTACTTATTCTTTCACTCCTATTTTGATTTCTGTGTTCTGTTCATCAGTGGGAAGAAGAGCAGCAAGTCAAGTAAAGCACACAAACTCTCACCTTTAAACACTATATCAAGCTGATTTCCCATCTTAATTTTTTTTCTTAGTATTTTACATACTTATGTATTTACAGTCTTTACCCATGTTCTGATAAGTCTAGAAACATGCTTTTTACTAGTGTATGATATAAAATGCATCATATGAAAGAGAAGTCTATAAACTCTTTCCCTGGCTCTGAAATAGGTATCCCTTCTGGGTAGCAGAAGTGACTTGGAAATAGAATATTCATTCAAGATTTCTCTGCAAAAATTTCTCTGCATCAGCACGGTTAGGTTCCTTCCTCCCATTAGTATACCAACAGTGAAACCCTACTAATCTCAAATGACCAGCTCAGTGCAAGCTACTTTCTATTTGCTCTTTATCTCTATTCCCCTTTCAGCAACTTGGGCCCCCCCCTTCTAAAACTGGGTCTTTGCTCATAGTGGAGGCAAAGGAGGAGAGGGTATATTCTAGTTATTTATCTCATTTTGTGAATTGTGCTATGTGGGGAGATGATTTTCTTCCACTTCCTTTGCTTGCCCAATCCTCTTCTGGCCAATGTAATTCCTTC
>VZSV01000004.1:13996817-13999789 GCA_013398735.1 Nothocercus julius
CTCTAAAGACTGCAACATGTTAAGGGAGGGAGACGTAAAACCTGTAAAACTGATGTGAAACTTTCAGTAGGCCGTACCACTACCGTTTCTCGCAACTGGGGATGGACGGGGCCAAACAGGTGAGCGCTCCTGTATGCCTTGTAGGTAACAGCTGCCAGGAAGCACCCAAAACCAGCACGCAGGCCAGGCTGAAGATGGCCAGCAAGCACGAACAGCGATAGACTGGTGAGGGGATCCAACGATGATGTACATTTAACAGCTTCAGTGCATCAGAAGCAAGTAGATCGAAAGGTGCACAGCCATGGCACACTCTGCGTTTCACCTCCACACGGTCTAATTATACACCCTGAAATGACTTGCACCCAAACAAATCACCCCAATACCCATCTATTCTGAGAGGCCACGGCAGAGAGAGATAAAGGTGATTTAGCAGAGGAGTGAAGGAGGGGACTTCAGATTGCCTCTCAGTAACACAATGGAAGTGACTGTGTATGCCTGAGTGCAATGATGAAGTCTCACACGTAACTTTAATGTTTTAATTTGTTGTTGTTGTTGCTGTTGCTTGGCTATCTAGTCAGCTCAACCTTGAACGGCAGAAAAAGTATACATCTGCATATAAGTGTGCACATCTCCATGAGTGTGAAGTTTTTTGATATATAAAATCAAATGTTGTGTACCAGTTGAAATATCAGTTAAATTGGAAAAAAAAATGTAGCGCAAAAGTAATTTCTACTCCTTGGATCTTATGATAGGCAAAGTAGGAAAATTAAAGCACTAGAGCCACCTTCTGACTGCACTGAAATTGCTGCATTCTGATAATGGTGACAGCATTAATACATTAAATAGAAGGGAGCATGGTACATACATTTCAGTTCTTTGTATCATTCCCTTAATGGCCCAGGTCAATAAATACTACATTTGAGGCAAGTAGAGCTTTTTTTTTTTTTTTTTTAATCTTTATTTTTGTGGAACATTATCATGTGTGTGAACATTTTACATCTATGTTTGTGGCTAATTTCTTCCGTTAAGTTATAAAAGGAAACACCTTGTTGCTTATTTCTAAAAAAAAAAGAATAAGTCCTTTATACTACTTATTCCATTAGGGCTCAGGTCCCAAGTTTTCAAATCAAACATATAAACAGTCAAAATAAGGTTCAGTCCAAATCTCTAAAAGAGAAACAAAAGAAAAAGTTAAACATTTTGGCTCACATTTTTTCTGACCTCCAAAATCTCTCTGCATGCCATGGCTGTAAAACCTAGCTGAAATAAACAAAGGCATTTTTATAAACTCTGTAACAGATATTATACAGGATTATTGACATTACCTTGTGCACACGGCAATTCGAATCTTGCTCCCTTATATCCCCGTGAAACTCCATGGAAGTCAATAAAGTTGAATGGGTGCAGAACAGAATTTAGCCCTGTATGTTTACTCAAATCTTAACCCTTGCTGCATACATTAAAGCCCTAGGAGGGAAAATATACACAAATGGATTCCTAAAGACCTTTCTCACCTATATTTTGTACTTGCAAATATTTGATCTCCTATTCTACATGCATTACCTGTCTCAAATGTATAACTCAGCATAGGTGCTCTCATGGAATATTGCTAAGTGAACTAGCTTCAGGAATACATAGTGTTTATTTGAATTAAATATGTTTGAAATTCATTACTTGTTAAATTGATCTGTTTAAATATATTGAATTTCATAGTACATACTGTTTTGAGCACATTCTGTATTATTGCAACTGCTTATCAAATGCTGTCAGATATATTTTATGTTAAGTCACACCTATGAATTGAGGGAAATTTTTATTTTTCCAAATGGAAAAATCTGGGGGTTTCGGTTATTGCCTTCTGATTTTTATTCCACTTAGGAAATTGTTTTCAAGACTGGTAATTGCTCTAATTGAGCTGAGTTACATTCTTCAGGATTTTAATGTTAGCTTTCTTGATACTGTTAATTACAGCACAAGAATGATGAGAGTGAGAGAGACACTTTTTCTGAATGGAAACTGTTGTAGCACATTAACCACGGCGTATTGTATTATATTAAAATGGGTACGGAAAGGATTGAAAAGTAACTATTATAGAGGAAATTTTATTTCACCGTTTGTTTTCTCTGAATGCTTTGCTATGCATTGTTAGTTTTCCTTGGGAGTGCAAAAGAAAGATCAAGAGACATAAATTTTCTAGATTGGGCGTCTGCAAAAGCTTTACTTTCATTTCATGAAAGTTTTCTTGGTAGTGCTGAGTAGGTGTACTAAGAGACAGGAAAGAATATGATACTGTATCATTAATAAAAAATTGAACTGTTATGTTTGAGGAAATAAAAAAGACTGAAACTTTAATTAACAAACTGAGTGGAAAAAATAACATCCTCTAAAATTTTATAGAATGTAAATTTATAACCATCTGGCCATAAATTGCTGATGTTGATGAGTAGCAAGTGAAGTTTGTATGCACAGCCAGGCTTAGGAATCTTTGGGAGTGGTGAACTTGGCATGACTTTTTGTTTATTTGCCCTGGCCTTGATTTTTTTGCAGCGTTACATGACCTGCTCTGTGAAAGGAGCCCTTGTGTTACAATGTGAAATCTGTTACAAATATTTACCATTGGGGAATGCAGGAGCATGGAACACTGCCAGCCAGACGAACTATAAAATTCACTGCACATTTTGGAACTAGTCACTCAGATCACACTGGGCTAAAATTCCTTTTTCTAATGAGATCATGCTGTCACATATTATTGGCCTTTTGCGCCATCAAATTATGAATTCCATACTTTTCCCTAGATAAAATATTTACTTTAAAATATCTGGATAAGGGCCTGCATCCCTTAACAACCGCAGCTCATCTGATGACTGAGACACTCTAGCTTTTCAAAAGGTGATGCTCCCATTTGAAAAATGAAATACGGTGCAGGATGGTTTTACTTATGTCTGAGCCTCACTCAAATGCTTTGAGTAAAA
>VZSV01000004.1:14002982-14108164 GCA_013398735.1 Nothocercus julius
GAGCTGGACCCTGAACATATTTCCATAGGTCCTGGCTGCAGAACTGGTAGGAACAGAGTGCTGTCCAGGACAACCGAGCAGGACAGCAGCGAGATTGCTGTATCCTGGTCAGCCAGCAAATTCATTTAGAACTTCAGATTTTTCCTGATAAGTCCCTATATCTGTGGCTTTGAAATTCAACTCCATCTCATTTGCACTCCTCAGTTCACTTATTTATTTCCATGTGATATCTTGATCCTTTTCAGTATAGTTAACATCTTTCAGTGTCAGGAGCACATTCCATTAGCAGAGTTGAAGTCTTGAATTTTACTGAGCCCAGGCTTTTGAGATGATATGTTTATATTATCTCTTTTCCTCCCTTTGTTTATATTATCTCTTTTCCTCCTTTATGTAAGGATAGACATTATAAAAATTGTCAAGAGAAGGAAAATAGTCAGTTACGGAATGTTTATAAGCCACTATAGCTCTGTGAGAGAGAAATTCCAAAGCTGATGGTAGGATGTCCCAAATAGATAATTTTGGTCACTGTTTTACAAAGATCCTCCCAAATAGGAACTAGGAGAGAAGGAACAGCAGAAAGAGCAAAGACAAAAAGCATCTTTTTTACAGGTGGAGATTCAAAGAAGTTATCTAGTGTAATCTGAAAAACAAAAAAACAAACAAACAAACAAAAAAAGATTGAGCAAGGCTATAAATCTATGCTAGAATAAGCTTTGGAGAAGAAAAGTAACGAAGCCAAGGAAAAATGTCAGCACAACAATATGCCAGTATAAAGAATTCAGGAATAAATTCAGGGTCAAAAGGAGAAAAAAAAAAATCAGAGCAGAAGAGTGAAATCCTAGAATGGCCTCCCAGTAATTGAGGGGAAAAAAAAAAAAAAAAAAAACAAGAGATTAAGAACTTAATGAAGCTGAAGCACAGGTATCCTATGTGCTTTCCAGTAACAGCAGGAAGCTCAATTCAACAACCTAGAAAATTTCTCTTCAGATCTTGCATCTCTTCAGATCTTGCATCTCCACTGATATAAAGGTTTGACAGGCCAGCCCAGGCCAGCTGCCTGAACAAACTGGAAGGCTTCTTTCTCCTTGAACTAGACTTCTAGATTTTCTGGGGCCTCAGGACTCCATTGCCTCATTTATAGGAATGATGTTTTAGCTTCAAAATTAGAATAGCAGCTTTTCTGTTGAACTTCCTTACCAATAACGTCAATGGTTGTTTTCCTTAAAAATTCAAAGAGGCATGGTGCGCTCTGAGGTTTGCAGATAACACTTGCGCTACCCATTACCAAATTCAACCTCACTGACTCCTTAGCTGCCTGGCACTTGAAGAACACATCCTGCTGCCAGCAGGAGTCTGTGAGCTCCACCGAACCCTTTGATAACTACACCAACAAAAAGCTACTGCCATTTCATTGATATTCAGCTATTCTGATCACCAAACATGGCATTTAGGGAAGCAGTCCAGGATCCATCCCTTTCCTGTCCATTTGGAAGACATAAGAATAGTCATTATTCTTTTAATACATGTATAAGGTTGTCACCAGTAATAGTGCTCAGTGACATTCTTGTGGATAGACTGGTTGATTTTAGACTGGATAGACTGGATATAGTGAGGCATTTTAAAATCTGTCTGCTCCTATACAGTGGTCTACATTGTTATACTCCACAGTATTTGTTTTTGTAAGTCTGCACAGGGGCCATGGTTGAAATATATTTACGAAGAATATTCAATAAAGGAGAACATGAGTATTCTTGAGCTGGGCTCTGCCTTACAGATGTGGCCTGCATTGTGGGACTGTGTTACATCACACTCCAAGGTTAAATTAAAGTTGGCCTTCTACCTCGGTATTGCCAGCTGATGTGATTCTATTATAGGGATTTTATTGTAAATCTCATGATATTTCATATTTTTCTTAATCTGTGGCTCCTGAAGTCATACAATTCACTGGGACTTAGTGTTTTCATTAAAATAATTTTCTTTTTTTAGTCCTTGTGGGGTAGAAGTCAGCATGAAGATTATATGCCTAAGAATACCCTTATAGCTGGACAGCTGAATCAGAAATATCCCTGTTTTTATTTATTTATATCTAAACACCATGAGTTCTAAGTCTATCTCATAGATCTGGATTCCTGACTGATGATTTTTGAAATCTTGGAGATCACAATTCTGCCATCTTTTTTTCTGATTGTGATTATCTATATTAATTTACAGTATGGTAAATTGTATTGTAGTTCATGACTTGCAGTCATGATAGCCAAAAAAAGTATATCTGTATGCATTTTAAAATATATAAATCCCAAAGTATCCATGCATTTATACGGATGGGATACAGACAGAAATAGTATATTAGAAATATAAGGACTGTAACATGGATCATGATTAGGCCTTATGACCATACAGCACGTACGCAGTATATAAGTGGCTTCAGGCATCTGCTCTTCAGTGAAGGAATTAATCCTTAGTTTGAAAAATCCTCAAAGACAAAAAAAATGGTGTCTGCACAGTTCTAAAGAAAAATTAATTAAGACTTTCAAAAAGTACAGGATGTACCGCATTTCTGTGTCCTGATGACATGCTTACTTATCTGTCCATATAAGGAAAAAATACAGTGACATCATTACAAAAATTATCTGCTTATGATACCAGCAGGAACATAAATGTGTTTAGTATAGACATACCTATGATGGTTCCTAGTGAAAATTTGGCCCATTTCAGGGAAATGCCAGAGAGATCGGGAGCTACGACTACATTATGTAGGCCCAGTCAGCTGCCAATGTGTCAGCTCAGGCCACTGACAGTGTTTTCAGTCAGTGGCATATCAGTTGTACACTCCAGTCATACTTTACACTTATGACATCTCTTTCCAGAGAGGTTTATTTAATCCAATCTAGTCCTAATGCACTTGTCCCACTTACTACTCTCTTCCACTTCTAGGTCATGTTACCTATGCATTCCAGCTTTATGCTGCACCTAATTCTTCCTTCTTTGGTCAGGAACGTATTGCTCAGGCTCTCCAGTTAATTTTCCTTCATATTTCCCTGCTATAACAAAGATATTTCACTTACACAGTACACACTAGCTGTCACTTGTATCCAGCACTCTATTCCTCTATGGAGGACATGTCATCCATGATAGCTAAGCCAGCTGTCATTCATGCACAACACTTCCAACCTTATATCTAGGGCATGTCACTCATACACTTCAGCTGTCCTTTACACCAGATGTCCTTTAAATCTAGCACACCATTCCTCTATCTACTACATGTTTGTGTTCATTACAGCTGTCCCTTTTCCCTATCACTTTCCTTTCCTGTTTAGTAAATGTCATTCACTTGTTCACTCCATCTGTCTTCTTCACTAAGCAATCCCTTTTCTGTCTATACACTAGTTCCCTTAAAATCTCTACTTTACTTGTACATTATAGCTGATTGTTGCACCTAGCACTTTGGGGTATGTTCACAAGAGTGATTCAGAAGCCTTAATGAGTCTCTGGGCACCTCATCCAGCACTCAGCCATCACTAACACTTAAAACTCCCTCAATTCTGGAGGTCTCTATGGGAGACTAAGTTTTCCCAGTGAAGCCCTTTAGGTGTCTAAGCTTTGGTAGGTGTGCACAAGCAAAAATGTTCTTGTCTAGACAACACTGAATTTGTTGCAGCTCCAGTTTATGTTTAGGGCCATGAAAGATTCACAAAACATGTTTTCTTCCTTTTTACCTGATAGACCCATCACAGTAATTGTTTTCAGAGTACAGCTACTGGGCAAAAAGCCTGGCTGATTATCCTTCCTCTTCAGTGACAGATTGGAAAGCACATATTTAAATCAGACATAAATTTAAATTCTTTCCCCTTTACCTTCTTCAACCATGGTTTAACACCAGGTCTTTCTTTCATGAGAAGACTGCCCTAACCAAGGAATAATACATGCTTCTTAATATTCTCCCTTACTTCAGCCCTTCTGCCCCCGCTGTCTCTCCCCACCAATATTTTAAGTTGAACAGCAACTGTAAGTGATAGTGTGAGATGTGAACTTCTGACTTGCGGATAGCCTTGCGGTTAGAGGTTTCATGAAGAATGTAGGCTAAGATAGAATGAAATTTGGGGTATGATCACTTGGCCAAATGTCTTCATCACCGTGTGATATTAGACTGGACCCTTGTATTTTGTTTTTATCCTTTTCTGTCTTTGTGAAAAAGAAATTATGCTACTTAAGTACTTCATTGCAGCAGACTGTTCACAGCCAAGAATGTTGTGAGCAAACAGACACCTTTTTGAAAAGGAAAATCCCTTCAGCTTCACTACTCTTCTCACCATTTCCTAATGCCTAACTTCTAATTCAGTTTTCTTCCATTGGCACATAACTTATAACATGGCTTGGGGGTCAATGGGGATATAATTAGTTGGCAGATTGCTTGAAAATTAGATGTCACAGTGCAAAATCCATCTTCAGAATTTAACCCTTCATATGTGATAGGAGATGCATAAAACCAAGGAGGCTGGAAATAAAGAATTATGGTTTGATGCACAATAATTTAAGGTAACGTCACCTTCCATGCTGATGATCCATTGAATCCTTAGCTGCATGTTTCTTTGCCCACAATCATTATTTGAGCTCTGACTGTTGTTCAAGTTTTCCACTCATCAAAAAAGAACATAATTTGTCTGTTCTTTCTCTGCTGATCTATTATACAACTTTTCAACCCGATCATTCTAAGTTTTTCTCACCTTTGCCAAACAGGAGGGCTAGAGGGGAAGGCTTAAATCAGGTTTCTCTTGTGGTTTCTTTTCAATTCTGCATTTCTAATAACAGCCATGGCTTGACTGTGTACCCTTTAACAAGGTTCTCCATCACTTCAACACAGCAGTGTTGTTGACTTCATATTGTAGCCATCTTGAAGCATTCTTCCCAGCTGGTCTTCCCGGGTTGCATTTCCGTTCTTGCTTCACTTGTTTCTAAGTGTAATTCTTTTTCTCCTGCCAAAAGCATTCTCTTCTTGCAGTGCTCCTCACTCCAACCTCATTTTCAATGACCATTTCCGTTGCTCCTGATTTCATGCCACATTGTGTCTATGATGGGAAAATCTTCTGACAGACTTGACAGTTCCACTGTAAATTCATCCTCCCTTCCTACTACGCAGACATTTTCCTTGATACTGAGAAACCTCTCTGCAGTAACAGTCACATTTTTCTCGGCTTTCACTAATTTAGCATTCATATGTTCTCTTCCTTTCTCTTTCCATTTATTTGCATGGCAAAATTCCTACAAAACAGAATTTCCAAGGTATCAGTTGGCCCTCCATTTACTCTCTAACTCACTTTCTCTTCTTTACAAAACTCTCCTTATCTCCTCATTCATCCTTTCCAATTCAAATTTTGCTCCTTATAGTCCATCAAAGCTGTTGCCCAAAAGACCTATACATTAAGTTTCGCTATACTGTACTGTAATTTTCTCTTACCTTTCCAACTGTCTATTCTTACTCTGTTTTTTCCAAGATATTTTCTAAGTTACCTGAATATTCTTTCAAAGTATATTCCTTCAATATTGATATATTGGGCACATGGTGCAGCATTTCAGAAGAGGGAGCTGCAGGGATGACCTGTGTGGGTGGAAACCATGAACTGCCCTGTGTTGGTCATACCTGGGTCCAGTCATCTCTGAAATCAGTGCAAGCAAGCTGCCTTATGCCGAAACATCACCTTGCTTCAAAGCAGGGGTACATGCAGCCTCTGCTCTAACATATTTAAGGAAGAGATGAAGCTGCTAGGAGGGGGAAAATGGAGGAGATATCTTGAAGAGGGCTTTACTGGCACACAACTTCTGGAAGGAGGCACTTCATGCCCCTGTGGCCTGTGTGTGAAGCACACGAGGGCAGGGGCACCCTTGAAAGACTGCAGGCCATGGAGGAGCCGCACCAGGACACGGACACCACCAAACAGACTGCAGACATGGATGACCCATGCTGGGGCAGAGGCACCCCTGGGTAAATGCAGCTGCAGGGGACCCGTGCTAGAACAAGGACACTCCTAAGGGTCTGTAGCCTATGTGAAGCACAGAAATATGGAACCATAGCAGACAATAATGAAGAAGAAGCCTGGAGCTGCGGAGGAGAATGTGCAAGAAACAAGGGACACCTATTACATGCATAATTCCTACCTGCTGCATTCCCTCCCCAAGAATAACACATGGAGAAAACATGGGCATCTGAGGAGGATGGGGAATGAAAGGCTCTTGGCTGAAGACATGCCTAGTGAAGGCCAAGGAAAGGCATTTCCTCTAAGTGTTTAATTGTTTGTGTCTTCTTTTTCTTCCTCAGTATCCCAACCAGTAATCAAATGTTTGTGTTAATTGCCACAGAATTAAATTAAGTAAAATTCCCTGACTTGAGATTGTTTTGCCTGTGACAATCAATAATAAGATACTTCTGTGACAAAGCAAAGTCTGCAGTAGAAGAGATGATGAAGGTTAATGTTTCCCCTTTCTAAGGGGGCAGATTCTTCTAAATAGACTATGGGGTCAATTGGTGAAAAGCTACCAAAGCATTTAGTACAGTCAAGTTATGGGTACCTTTGGGCCTTACAAATAATAGTTTAAAAAGCATATGCACTGGTAGATACTAATGAACTTATATCTGTGAATGTGGATTTTGAAAAATGCTCTGACAGATATTAACGCCTAAATGCTTTCTGAAATTTTCCTTCAAGAACTTAAATTTTGCTGATTCCCGTCTATTGATTCCTAGAGAAGCAAATCCCATATGAAGGCTACAGGCTTCTATGTTGCTCCAAGTACGTTTCAGAAAATTAGTCTATTTTGCAGCTCCAATTTTTAAAGTGTGACATTATGTGCCATCCAAAAGCCGGCGCCTGTCCTAGTAAGATTTTATTTTGACATATGAAGCACTGAAAAATCTTTGCACTTGCTCACTTCTCGTAGCTGAGTTTATCTCTTCTGGAATAAACCCTCACTTAGAGCACAAAAATTTACCCTACAAAAATTGCTTCAAGATTTTCCAGTGAAAGCACTTGCTATGCAATCAACTTCCAAAGATTCCTCGGTGAGCACCTAAGAATTGGTTGGTGTCATACCTCTTAACATCCTCGTAAATGGATAACATCAGAATTATTTCACTGAATGTGTTTATAGAGAATAAGGTCGTCTACACCTGGGGCGGGCTCTCGGAGGTGCTGACAACACTGCTGAAGCTGATTGCCTTAAAAGCAAATACACATGGTTTTAGTTTATGTCGGCCTGCAACTTACTAAATATATTTACAGGCTCAGTCTTGCAACCTGCTGTGTGAATACAATTGTATCCATGTGTGGAGCCTGGCAGAGCAAGGAAGACAGATGATTTTCCTTATATGGACTTTTCCCAAATACACACTAAGCAATTAGAGAGGAGAAGCCACTGCAGCTTTGTTTGTCTTTTCCTCATGCTGCCGGTCATTGCGCTGTCTGCGGCTGATCTGCAGGGTTACGATCTCTTGGCTGGCTGTCCCTAGCAGGGGGGACGCACGCCTCTCATGGAGAATTTTGCAGTATTCCTTCACTGACTCCCTCTGTCCCCACCAGAGATGACTAACTTGCTGAAGCGCCCTCCTTGTTGTCTGAAACCAGAGGCAAACTCACTTTATATCATGAGCTGCTAAGACCGTCCTTGTCAGCAAAGCAGAAAACTTGATCAGTGTACCAGAGTTTTAGACTTGATTGGGAGAAGGGCATTTTTTTTCTTTAAGGATATGCTTTTTTTATGCTACGAAAGCCAAAAGCTTCCCTAGATGGCATCTCTGTCAAATTAGTGAAAATGTCATATGCAATTTTTTGTAAAGAGCTTGAGTCTGTTGAGAAGGGTTGTTTCCTCATCTGGATTTCTGCATTACCTAGGGCAACAAGTTCTCTGTCCTGGCTGGGGCGGAATAAGTTTAGTGGTAAAGTTGGTCATCAGTTTTATTAATATGAATACAAATATGCAAGCTCTAATTGTAGGGCTTGTATATGACTACAAGTTGGAAGTTACTGACTTGCCTACCTCTTTCTTAATGTGCCCAGTAGTAATTTCTATGCTTCCTAAATATTATTGCACATGATGAAGTAAGATGCATCTCGATGTTTTGATATGGCGTACCTGAATATTCTAAAGAATTACTTGAAGGACTTTTCAAACTTTTGCAAATAATGCTTGGGATTCAGAGACTAAAAATAGCCACATGTGGCAGAAAGAAAGGACTGTGAAAATTTTAAACAACTAATTTTGTATGGATTTAAACATATCAGGGAATCAATATGTGGAAATTTAGGGAAACTCTAATTAATAATTAAAAATAAGTTTATTAAATATATTCAAAGTTAAAAAAAAAACAACTAACCACTTTTTTTTTTTTTTTTTTTTTTTTTTTTTGGGTAATTACTGACCCAAATCTAACAATTTATCCCTGTGGCTGAAGTCTTAGGTCCATATGGAATGTCAGTGGAGTCCAATGGGCTCTGTGAGATCAAAGGGTTCTGTCCACACAAAGCAAATTACGGGAATGAAGTCTGCATAGATAGGATGGAGTAGTATGGATAATGGACTGCATGCAGTAAGACATTACACAAAGTGCTACCTAATACAGATTTACTGACCTGGAGATAAATACTCATTGGAAGTGATAGATTTCAAATAGGTTGACAAAAGGGAGAAGAAAGTAATTACTAGGGTAAGGTTTCTCAGGGGAGAACATTATCTAGGAGTGCCAGCTAGCATCATTGTGGTCACTACTGGAATCCATCTTATTCCTAATGACAACTTTGTTATCTCAGCCATGGAAAGTAAAAAAGATTCGCTAATTGTGCTTGTGCACCAAAGGAAAATTTTTAAAGGAACTAAAGAGTGTGCTTGTCCATTATGCAGATATAACAGGTGTTTTCAACATTACAGGTGGCATGCCAGCAAATCCTTCTCTCTCTCACCACTGTTGCAATACCAAAGTGCTTATAAACACATTTATGCCAGGGCGATTTTCAAAGTGATGATTCTGTGTTAAAGAGAGTTCAAACAAAGTGTTGATGCTGGCTATCAATGTGCTTGAACCTCTGTTTTAGTCTGAAATCCATGAAGCTCGTGATCGGGATTTTTAAAATAGAAGGAAGTACTCTTTAGGATCTAGCACTGCAGACATGAACTGAGTTTGTTTACAAACTGATATTTGCCACATTCGCTAGGAGAGGGTTGGGTGCTGGGAGAGCACAGGACCTACTCAGAAGATGTTACATGCTCCTGGCAATGAAGAACAAGCATGACAGAAGCATCAGGCCACTGAAGTACACAGATTGAAAAAAAAAAAAAAATCAGGTATTCACCTTAATTTCAATTTATGCAGAATTTAGACATCTAAGTTCAAAAGTTATAACTATTTAAAATTTTGTTTAAATTGATATTTCTAAGAATAGTTAGGCTGCTAGGTATTGGTCAGAACATTTATGTTAATATCTTAAGTAATATAACTGTGCATGTGTAGAACTGTGAGCAGCTGGGGTAGGCCAAGTATGTTAGCCCTTAATGCTGATCTGAAATTTGAAACTCTTTAATAAATAATAAATCAGTATCTGCTGAACTCCCAGGGTCAGTCCAAATCCTGCACATCTTCAAAAAGTGAAATGCAATAAAATGTACAGTGGCCATAGTAATTTTCATTAAAAATTATGGACAATGGAGGGATGCTCAGGTCAGGGGAGTATGAAATGATGTTTTATATAGCCACAAGGATATAATAAGCTAATATAAGCGGGCAATATGGTAATTGGCAATATAAAAAGCTAATGGCTGCACCATCATATGCACTCCTGCTTTCACAAGAAAGTGCTATATGAGTCTTCACTACTCAATGGAAAACTAATCCTGGGGCAAGGAAGGAACTTCAGACTGTGACTGTCAATCTCACATAAATGTTGGAATCAGAACCAACTTCAGAGGAGTTCTGCAGAACTTCAGACACAACCATATTTCCTATTAACTATCTTAGTTTTGGCCCTGTGCTGTTGCTTGGTCTTAGTCTTCCTCAGTGGTCCTACTGTTGTGGATATTCTTTTTAGTGTCTAACTGGATTTGGCACCAAATTTGGACTTATAAATTCCCTACATAAAAGATAGGTATTGCACATGGTAAGCACATGGTAGAACACAATGGATAACTTATTATTTTGCCTCAGGAACTCATGGTATTTTATTTTTTGACCATATTTCAGTCCTTTTGTGGAATCAGGGCAGGGAGCTCTTAAAATTAAGCTTCTGCAGCAGCTATAACTACGTAGAAGGTGTAAGTCACAGAAGTGCTTATGCTTTGTGAGGCTCTGTAACTCAATTTCTCATCACTATCCAGCTGTCTAGAGAGCATGATCATCATAGCTCATGATAACTCATCAGTGCAAGCACAGGAAGAAACTTCTATACGTAGACAAAAGCATAGGACACTGAAAAACAGATACAGAGGCATCCTGTGGGAAGCACTCAGTAAGTTTCTGTATCTCTGGAAAGAACTGAAATGCCACTCCTGGCCATCTTTCTGTTTTGCACTTAGAGTTAAATCCTCACAGGTGACAGATGCTCCAAGTTGAGGCTCTAAATCCTAAATCCTAAAGTACTGTTGCACGCTGAAACGCTGGGCTCCAAGTGAAGGATCCAGAGCTTTTATTCAGACTGATGCTGAAATCACAGTAGGCAGCACACTGAGTGAAAAGCTACTCTAATTTTAAACTGAAGTGGAACACGGGTTGCCAGGATATATGTTCTTCCAAAGCACTCAGCCGCAAGTCCTGGCATGCCTAAAGAAATGTATAGGTGATATCTTCAGTAATTAGAGATGTCAAACATTAGCCAGCAAACTGGGAATTTAACATGGGCTTAGGTACCTGCGAAGGCAGTTAGTGCCAGTGTCCTTTTGCGCACCTAGGTCTGAGTCTCTGGAAGAGTCATGACTCACGCCAAAACACATCTCTTGAGCTATTTTCATTGGCTTGTCTAGCTCCAAACCCATCATGCTGGTTTTCATTAGTCTTATTTCTCATCCAATCCAGAGAGTTTGGCTGTTTAACTCATGGTTGCAATTTCCATCATGCAAAAAGTTTCCACACCAAAGCAGGAGGAACTCTATCTACTTAAAATCGGGATTTACGTTATATATAGCCCATCCAAAGATGGAAACAAAAGGTAGAAGGTGAGTATGAGTCAGATTTAAAATAGAAAAAGTGTACAACTTTTTTATACATCAAATATATCTTCAATTTCTATGAGCACTTCTTGTGCTACTTAGTGTGGAGCAACCAGCAGGTGGGAATCGGGGAGCTGAAACATACACAATAACTAAACTGCAGCAAACTGTTCAGGCCTGTTCCAAGTGTCACAATCTGTCTGACGCAAAATTTCCTTTGAGAGGAAAATGAATACAGTCATTAATGAAGGGAGATTAGAGAAGAAAAAGATGAGAAAACAGCTATCTGGCAAGTAGCAAATACAAAAAGAATAAAGGTGACAAATATATGTAGTGAGTGGCACAAGAATTAGTAAGCAAGCTATTGCAAATGGATTTGCATCTTGTGTTTGATTGATATTTCTTAACTGAATTACACTAAGATTGCAGCACAAACTCCTGCCTTGTTAGACCTCAGTGAAACCCCAGGAGAGAACTGCCATTAGGAAAATTAGCTATCAGAAAAACTTCATCTATGGGTTTTTCCTTATCAAACATTAGAAAGTGTGAAACAGAAATCTGGTGATTTTCTGGTGTTTCATAAAACTGTGAACTCTCTATCTAAATACTCTTCTCTGTGAAGATAGTGCTAGAAGCTCTGGTTGTGCTTTCCACCTAACCACCCATTTTTATCAATCATACAGAAATCATGTTGTTCAGGTATCCTTTTTCAAATATAGCTGAAACTGAAGCATCGCCACTACTAGCTGTGATTGAAGAAGAAAGTAGCTGTGAATGAATTCTGTTAGCATCCTGGCTTTCTCGGAGAATATTAGGAGTGCTTTGAGCATATGCCAGAGCAGGCTCAAAAGGCGCTCTTAGCAATCAAGTGGAGAGAGTCAAATACACAGGTGGGGCAAGAGTAAAATCTAGTTTAGAAACCATGACTTTAATCCAACATTAGATGTCTAGATTTAAATTAGGCAGCCTACAGAACTTATGTTGAAACAATGGTAAAAACAAAACAGAACAATATAAGCAAACAAAAAACCCAACCCTTCCAGAATCCTAGCACTTTCTTTTCATAGACATCTGTTTAGTCTGAGAAGATAAAAAGACTGGATGTCCACAAAGATGAATCTGGATGTTTTACTGATTTAAAGTAGACTGGTCCCATGGGCTGAATGCCCACTGGTAATCGAAGTGCACTGGCTCCGCTTCCAGAGCACATATTCGGATTTATTTTCATTTGAAAAGAGTCCTCTTCATGTGCTCCAAAGCCACTCCATTATGCAAACCAAAGTGAACTGTGGGGATAATTGGGAGATACTTTTCAAAAGTGTACTTCTGATTTGGACTAAAAACACTTGTATGGACACACCCTTAGATATCTATCTTAAATACCTTATATATCTAATTTCCATTATCAAAGTATATAACACTGAATAAGGCTGAGCAATACTTAGTGAAGAGGCATTGGTATCAGGGGGACTTTGAGACTAAAAACCTGGTCCTTCTGCAGTTCAGATATCTGCAGATTGCTGAATAGGCTTTTTGTTTGTTCATTTTTAATGAATGTTTGAACATACATGTTTGTTTCCATGCTATTGTAGGCATTCAATATAATTTCTGGATCTGGTGTTTAGTTTCACATTTCTGTGCACAGGCCTCAATCTGGTTTATAAAAGCATTTGATATCTTCTATTTGTATGAATTCTTCATTATGTTATGATTTAAGATCTGCTGGTACCTAGGTATACGCTTATATTATTTACAGTTTTTCTGAAAAAAATGGTTGAAAACATGTAAAAATATTATTTATATCTCAAAAGTAGTTTGGCCTGGAAACTTTTCTTCCCCATCTGCCACACTACATGACATTCATGCAGATGTACATATGCAACATTAATTTTCACATATATTCTTATTTGCTGATAAGCCTGTGGCAAGCATGTCTCTTTTCAACTAATTAGTAAGAGCGCTTTAGCAATGTCACCAATGTCAAGCTTCTTATTGACAGCAGGAGTGATAGAAGGTCTGAACATGTTGGTGGATAGTCCATGACTTTTAAAAGACTCCACTTCTAATTGATTCAGGTACCTCTCTTACACTGAATTCACAGCTGAAGAATGGAGATTTTTTTTTCTTATTTACTGGGTTGCATAGCCTTAAGCTCTTTAAGTATTTGAAGAACTAGACTGCTAACATTTAAGAATCGGTTCTAAATTAGACACATCTTGCATGAGTGGTAATGGTCTCAAATGTTGCAAAGATGTACCTAAGAGGAACCACACTTATCTATGATATCCCTATAGTACAATATACCTACTCTTACAACTCCTAGTCCTCTCTTCAGGCCTTTCAGGGCCCAGTCATTATATTACATTCTCCTCAGCCTCCTAAATCTTTCAAGTCCCCACTTTATACTTAAATTCATTTGGTGAGAATGACGTGAAGAAATTTTAGTGAGAATAGGCAAGAAGTAATTTTACAGCATTCAGGGACTTCTGAAATTGTAGATTAAAAAAAGTCTGTATTTCAACATAAAAGATATTTGAGGCCCTTTTCTTTGACAAGCTTGGGGAAATCAAAAATATCCACCTTATTTTGGGATAATTTGGTAATATCCCTATACATCTATTTCAGCCCAACAGTCCCAAAGGACAAGCAGTGGGCTAATGGTTAGAGCAGAGAAAGATGCCATCTGGGTTTCATTTGTAACTGTACCACTGACTTGCTTTGACACCTTGAACAAGGCATTTAACATCACTATGGCACAGCTGTAAATGCTAATTAATTACAGTTGTGTCCAAAAGCTCCAATCAGGATGAGGCCCAAACATGCCTCAGCACTGGCAGTGTCCCTGCCCTGAAGAATCTAATTTAAAACAAGATGCAACAAGCAAATCTGACTCAAAAAGAAAGGAGGGAATAGGGAAGAGGAGGGTAATGAAAATAAGATAATGAGGTTACTTAGGGAGCCATTACAGAATGTGAATGTTCCAAAGCATTAATTAATTGATTATTTAATTAAAATTAGCTCTCCCTAACTGCACCACAACCTCTCCACCACTGATTCTGTGTAGATGCCATAGCAGAAGAAAATCCTGAATAGGGTCTTAAAGAAGAGTTGAGGTCAAGGCCTTTGGGTTATGTCTGACAGGTTAATCTGGATATCAGAATAACATAGAGAGAAAAGCAGAACTGATAAACAGAAATTCAAGCCTGACATCCCTAGGGAGAAGGCGGCATATACAGATAATAATGTAGAAAAATACTACAGTTTATACTAATTTTTGAAATCTTAAGTAAAAAGCATGTAATTTTTGTGTATTCTCTTTATTATTTTATTGAAAACATCATAACTAACTGAGCAGTAGTAATACAGATGCAGACTGGACTTTTTTCTTTTGCTTATTAAAATCTGTGATTTCCTGCTCTTTGAGTAGTTGATAGGAAGTGAAGTTGAAGAGAAAATGAGCAGCAGGTCACCAGTGACATGCCTTTTCCTTTACATATAATTGCTGTCTTTTCCCTTGTAAATGAAATGAACACCAGAGACTTCCCTACCAGCAAGAATTTATCTTTCTCTCCTCCATATCTGGCTTCCACCTTCGGTTTGGGCAGCCTCTTCTCCTAGTTTGGATCAGCTCCTACCCCTCAGAAATACATGTTTTTCTCCTGTTTCTGTTGCGTCTTTAGAACACCATTTTCTTCTCTGCCTTTATTAGGTCACCTTTAAATCATCTATTCTTCTGTACAATCGTTCTACCTTCGTCTTAGTTGGGTTTGAGATCAGAAGATCATCTGCTTTGACCAGCAGTATAAAACAGATCATGCTATTTCATCTATTTTTGCCTGTAGAGAGGACCAATACAGCACTGCAATGGGAAGAGGAGAGCAGGAATCTAGGCATACCCCATTATCGATTTGTCATAAGTAACTGGATCAACAAAGAGTCCTACAAAGTGGTCTAGGAGGAGAATTAGAAAGAAAGGGACTTGCTTTCATCATTCTTTGCAAAACATACAGTGAAATAAAGACAATCATAGTTGGGTTACTAATCCTTTTCTGAGCATACAACAAGATTAATGCACAGGATTCTTTCTAGATGTGTAGCTGGCAGAACTGGCTGGAAAACAAAAACTCCCGTTTTTACTGAGTTTATTTTTGTTTTTATTTTTTTGAGGCTTTGATGAAGAAAGAAGATGTAAGGGAGTTTTTGGAAACATTCACAAGCCAAAGACACACCAACCAACAGCCTGGGGATGCAGACTTCTTTGGGGAAATACAAAACTGAGACTTGGTTCAGACTATGGAGTAGTCTCAGCTCCTCCTTGGAATCTTCATCATTCATTCGATGACATTTTCAAAACAGCATAGCTTCAGTGAAGCAAACTCCATTTTTAATTAAGCAGATTTTTTTAGGCAGGCAAAGATCATGTTTCAACCTGTTTTAATAGCTTGAATTCTAGATAGCTCACCTAGAACGGGAGTAGCAAAAATTCCAGTGACACTGTTGTGACAGGATTTCAAACAAGAATCTGGCTCAATTTGCTACCAGACAGAAAAATGCAAGTTTGGAAGATCTTAAAGGATCCACTAAATCAAATTCTTCATTTAAGAATCAATCCATGAACATGGAAATATAACATTGCTTAATTTGCTAGCTGCAATTTCATATTTTTTACTCTCTACCCAAATCTTTTAAGCTGTAACTTTACATATGCTTTTTTCAGCTTCCTGTTCTGGTTCTTATAGTTTCTTTGAGGGTGGCTATAATTTCATGGAGAAGAGCAGAATAAAAAATGGAGTTCATGATTTGGGAAATCATTTAGTAACTTAAGAAAAAGTCTTTTTTGCATTTTGTGAAAAATGCAGGACAATGAAAAAATATTTTTTAAGACTTCAGTGTATTACAGCTAATGGGATAATATCTTTCAGAGTTTTACAAAATGTAAGAAACAGCTCCAGTTGTAAAGAAACATTTTTTCATTATGCATTACGCACAGTTTTGCCAGATTGCTTATTTTAATTAGAGCAGAACTCTAGCTTCTGCTCATTGGTTTAGCGGGTGCCATAAAATGAAGTTTATTTAATTTTCTAAAATAAGTAAAGCAGAGTAAAGTTAATTAAAAGTTAATTACAATATAATGAATCATTCACACTCACTGTGCCAGTGTAGCCCAGATGATTATTGATGTCATCCTTCCTGAACACTCTTGCCCTCTCCATTCTGGGTTTTTCCCTCCAACAGCATGGGGTGTCCCCCATATGTCTTTTTACTTCCACCAATGTTTTCATTGACTAGTGAATGAATTCTTCAGACTGAATTCTAAAGGAGAAAAAAAAAAATCCTCATTTCTTTCTCTCTTTCATTCTTTCCTTTTTTTTTTTTTTTAAATGCTTTCCTCAGGCATAATTTTCATTTAGACTTCTGATTGCCTTTTAAATTTGACAGAATATACCTATAAAATTTGTTAGTAATTGTTTCATTTCCCAGCCTGGCATGTGTAGTTAACCTTGAAAGACTGATTGGACGTTGCCTGCACTGAACCCAACCTTTACTGGCACCACAAAGGTCACGGAACGGCTCTCACTGAACCTGTGCCTTTAAACACAAGGCTCTGTACATATTGGATTTGCAACGCTTTTACTGCTCATTAATTCATCATTAAAAAGATGTTAAGTAATCACTCTCTATAAGGTTTCAGTTTAAAACCCTCTCTAGCATGAAGTGCCCCAAATCTGGCACCAAGCAACCTGAAACCTTTTAGGACAGGGAGGGTATTTGTGAGAGGCATGTGAAGATCGTGCTCAGCATGTGCTTTAGTGAAAACAATTCCCAGCGAAGGAAGATATTTTCCTTTATTTTTCAGGTTGTCAATGTCTTTACTAATATTAATATTTGATGCTTCTATTATGGGAAGTCCAAAAACTCCACCTACAGCAACAACCTCTGTTCTTCTAACCGCTTCACAAAGAGAGAATTCCTATTTGGTTTGCGGTGATTGCATGAAAAAAATGCTTAACTGTATTATTAAAATAATGTAGCCTCAGCTCTCAGACACAGCATTGGCCATTCTTAATGTTTCAAGAAGTGTAGGACTGAAAACTCCTAATGGAAAAAAAAGAATCGAAGGGAACTGAATATCAATATGAGAGCAAACCATCTGTAATGTCTAATACCAAAACCATATTGGAAAATTGAGATAATTGACATGTACTTTAACACAATGTACAAAAGTTAATGCATGGTATATTACTTATATAGAAGAACTTCTGGTGTTTCACAGTTTTGATGTACTAAGTGCTGTGAAATTTACAGAAACAAACACAACCCCTTAATAATTTAACAAAAGATTGAGCAACATGCGCAGCAAAATGAGGTATAGATGTGAGGGATTCGGGGTGGTAGTGATAGAACTGCACAATAATTTATATAGGCAGAAGGAACATCTTGAGTAAAAGTCTCACATGCACATATATATAAATGCCAAAACAAGATTAAAATGGCATTCAAAGCACACATGCAAAACCTGTGACATACCAGAACCAGAGCCATCATGAAACCTTTGCTCAAGCTCTTTATGGATTGGTTTATGGTATGGTCTGATTAGAGTACACTTCATTTCTTCTGCTGGGCTTGTCGCCGGGATTTGAAGATAAGATCTTCCAATCCATGGTGTAGATTTTGACCACCTGAATCAGAGAAGTAGCAGACAAGAACTATTATCAGTTAAGCAGATGGCTCTCTAGAGAAGGAAACAATTTTTATTTATGCTGTGGTTTGCAGCTGTTTAAAAGATATCAGTGAGGTGCTGAAATTTCTGCCCCACAAGGGGAAAGTTGATCTAAGTTTGAAACAGTACTTAAAGACAGCTTGGCCAAACACATATAATTGGCAATTGTTTAACAAAAGCAGTATAAATAGTGGTTTATATTTCAATACGTCATATGAGAAATTTAGAAGCTATTCCAAACTCCGAGACCTTATCCTATACCTCGGTTATCTGGTTTGTAAAATGAGAGTGCTGGTCATTGCAGGCTTCCTAGCGTAAAAGCATGAAACTTTTATTTGCAACCAAGTTTATAATTTACAAAATAGTAGCAGCAGCAGCAGCACAGATATATGCATGAAAAAATAAAAAGCTAGATATATTGGCATGTGTCACTAAATTGTCACATTCGCACAGATTAGTAAGATATATTGGACATTCTTGCAGTGAGTGATTAGCAGCAAAATAGAAATAATTATTTATATGTAGTTATCTGTGTCGGAGAAGTGAGGTAATAGTTATCAAATGAAAGTTTATAGAACAATCTGATTATGACAACACAGAGGTTAGCCTTGAAAGCAGTATTATCCCCACCACTTTGAAAACCTGAGAGGGGGCATGACCTAACAAACGAGACACTATCAGAAATAAGAAAGATGGCTACGGTGCAAGTCTTCTCTGTTTCAGTAATACTTTGCAGGAGAGAAAATGGAAATAGAATAGAAATGGAGTGGGGAAATCATCTGTCCAGATACTGATATCGTCATCTAATTCCTTCTAAGAGTCAGTGGAAAGGAAGAAGTTCATTTACAGTGTTTTCTGTCCTAGATTAAGCATCTATAACAAGATGACTGTAGTCTGAAAGTGCATGCTTTATGCTAGTTGAGAATGCATGCTTGCACGGCTAGTTCACATCTGTAGGTGTTCGTCACTGTAACATCTTCATGTAGCTGGCAGGTCTGATAGGAGTCCCATGGCTTTCTGAAGAGGTAGTAGGAATCTAGGGGACTGGGAAGACATATCAAATTGCCATCTAAACAAACAGAAGATGCTTATCTTTTTGAATTCTAATCACACCACTGCAGTTAGATGGAGAACTTTATCCATCTGCCTATCATCCGTGCAGGACTGGAAAGTAGATCTTTATTAGCATCACTCTGTCATTTGCAGGAATCATGGGTTTATCTGCCAGTTTATCTAAGTTTTGCTCTTTTTTTTTTTCTGTAGTATATCATAAAATTGTTCTTTTGAAAAAGCTTGGAGCTGTTAGACTAATGGAAAGCGCAAGTTGCTATCTTCATGTATCGTCTGAGCAAACCATTTGGGCTAAAGCTGAGAGCTGAGTAAAGTTTGGGCTAAACCTAATGAAAAATTGCTTTATGTGACTTATGGCCCCAGACAATGAGTACTTGTTTCAAAAAAAAAAAAAAAAAAAAGAGCAGCACGATATGTTTCAGGAAAACAAAAATATGCAACATCAGATACAAATGTCTTGAACATTGCCAACTAAATGAATCCCTGCAGGGAAAAGTAAATACAGAAGCCATTAAAGACTAGTCAATGTGCATTTTCGGTCTCTAAACAATAACACTGTGCAGATCAGTAACAGAGCCCTTCATAATTTGCAGTCTCTGCAGAAACAAAGAAGTTCTGTTGTATTTATTATCAGATGGCAGCATTCCTGTCTTGAAATCCAAATACAACAGAAACTCCACTGCACTGTGCAGTTATTTTGGTCATGAATAGGGCCTCTGTTTAAGATCAGCAGGGTACATACACCTAGGAGGACACTGTGCTCCTGAAAGTTAAATAAGAAACTGTTGACTCAGACTCTTCTGATGAACATCTCATGGCTTCAGGCTCCAAGTCTCTCCACTTTTTTTTTTTTCCTTCAGCAAAGTTCATTTAATTTGTAGTATTTCCAGCATGTTACTCAAGTATGACAGAAAATGTATAAAAATAATACAGTATTATTACCATCTTTTTCTAAAAATATTTTCCTTGGGACTACAAATTTATTTCTTTAGATTGGATGTTTAAAATAGGCATAATCTGTGTTTACAGTAACTTCATTGCAGAAAAACTCACCACTGCTATATATTTATAGGCTTGTTAAAGAGGTTCCTAAATTCTCTCTGAAAGAATATACATGAATGAGCTAAACTGTAAATGAAATAATTTATAAAATACATTAGCATGCGAGACCTATAATGCTATATGTATATATGTACAAATATAAATGAAATGTATTTGGTAATATAATTCTGTCAATTGATCAGATTGATGTGCCATTAAAACTAAATTATTTAGGGATTTCTGGGATTTCTTTTGACTATAAGAGAAAACTGTAGAACTATAAAAGCCATAAAACAATCACTGCCTAACTAACAATGACTACACTGAGGATGAGACTGAAGCACAGTGAACTAACAGAAAGAATCCCACTGGGCCCAGCGAGCTATGTCTCACCCACTGCAGCACTGAGACTGCAGTGAGCTTTATGCAGAGATGAACTACCAACCTTCGGGTGTGCAGAGACCCACCAACTCTCCTGTGTTAACCTTGAAGTCACTGGGGAAGTGCAGAGCAGAGATGCTCATACTGTGAGCCATGTGAGTCATCTGAGAGCTGGGTGTGGGATGACCACAGTCACATGAATCCGGGCAGCTTGCTTCCAGCCTGAAGCTGGAAATCAGTACTCTATTGCACCTCCTCACATGCACCTTCTAGCTAAATCCCTCTTAACTTGGGCATCCATACACACAGTTCCATTTCATGGCAAAGCCATGCTTCCAATGAAGCACTACTGTAGAGAATCACACAAAGAGGTTTGACCAAGTCTTCTGTATTTTCACTTTGTGTTTTGACAAAGCCCGTCTAAACTCCTTCTGCTCCACCAATTGGTACTGGCTAGGGATCTGGTCCATGGTGCGTACAGCTCATGTTCCTGTGATCACCCAAAAGTCTAGTGCCATGAGATTATCTTGCACTTATCAGTAAGGAATTGTAAAATTAGGGCCTTAATCTACTGCTGATGTTACTATTTGACCAAATTTTTTGAAGTTAGAAGTTGTAAAATACAACTGCTTCTTCACATGGCTGTTACGGTATTTTTTGGTCATATCATGTTAAATGTGCAGGTTAATAAAAGACTTACTGAAGTATCTAATTTTAAACACACGAACTTACAAACTTTTGAAACAATTGATGAGCTTGCCAAATTTAACAATTTGGGCAGAAATTTTTCCTTTTGTATATCCAATATGTCTTCACTAAAACTGTAAAGAAGGGCATTCAGGGAAAAAAGTAGTAGTTTTACTGTATTGAAAAAAAAAAAAATCCAGAAAGTTCTGACATTTCAAAATTCAAGGCCCTCAAGTTTTGATATCAGTGACATAAATTACATTCATAACTACTGAACAACTAAAAGCTGTGCCAGGACTGTAAGGATAAATATAAGTTAAAAAATATAAATATGTGTTAAAAATAAATAAATAAAAAGTTTCAAAAGGAATGCAGATGGAAATGTAATCTGCCCCCAGATTTTACATTAAGGACTTATTTGACATAATGCTTTTACACTTCCTTTCTCTTTTAGGAAACAGTGAAATCCGTTTCATTCTTTGGCAGAATGATCCTTAGTGCCTATGCTTACAGTGGGATACTGTGAATTTGGGCACACAGAGGCCAGTTTCTGCAGGTTTGATCCTTCTGGCAGCATCAGGTTACTTATACAGTGGGTATCTACTCTGAGTTAGAAGAAAATGACCAAGTGATCCCATGTGCCAAAAGGGCTAATGTATTTACAATATACAAATGTACAGTACATACATGCTAATATCCTAGTATAAAAATATTATTCATACAGCACAAATATTAGGCATGGTTTTCTAAATGACTGTATCATAGATTTGAGCAACATGGAATCTAGCATGATATACGGCATGAAAGACAGAAAAAAATAAAAGCATTATTTCTTTGTGGAAATATTTCTCTGCATAAAGAAACATTCACCCACACATTTTGTGGACCAACTGGTTGCCACATGAAGTTTTAAAAGGTGAGTAAAGATGGACAGAGAGTGTTTGCTACTACTCATAGAAAGCTATGCATATGCATATTTAATTTTCTCACTTGATACAGTTATAACTGCAAAATATTTACTTTCTGTACTGTCACATGTTATTCTGACACTATTCGCAGTAAATAAAGACAGATTCTGAAGTCAACCCTGTATAAGAAGGGCAGATTGTGCATTGTGCCCCATCAAAGTGTTAGGAATGCAAACATTCCCTAATATGCCACAGTTCTCCTGATAGCTATCTAGATTTCAAATCCAAATTATGGAAGAATAGTTGTTAATCTGTCTGTTTCAGTTTTTTTTTTTACTATCCTCATTACCATAGTATCAGTAGACACAAATTTTCTGGAATGGGATCATGGAAGAGAGAGGAGAATACAGATCGTCGTCTTTCACCAGTTTCTCCCCCTTCAATATGGGAGAAAATGAAGCCTGATTAAGCTTCTTCAAAGGCTTTAATTTTTACTTTCTTTGTTCCTCCTTTCTGATTTATTTTTCACTGTCTCTTCCTCCTCTTCCTTTCAAAAATTGCATGCAATCCTATTAACGAGTGTCTATCACCCAGACCCTCTTTACTTGCCAGTTGCATTTCCTTTTTCTCATATATTCATTCTTCTTACCAAATCCCTTCCTTTTCTCCTCTCCTCTCTTGCCCTGCCTTATTCCATTCCATTCCAACCCAAATCCTGGACTGTGGTCTTCAACAGAGAATTCAACCATTTTATGACACACTAAAATGTGACTTACATCTGCCATGTGTTAGTTTTGCCAAGGGATGTAAGCCATGCTGTAGAGCTGCTTGTTCTGGTAGACTTTTTTTCTTGGTTAAGGAATATATTTTTACTGGATCTGAAAGAGCAGGAGAAATAGAAAGATGGTTACTATAGTGTGATTTACACAAATACAGAACTCTGCAATCTGCTCCTCCTGATCACAAGCTATTGCATTTCCATTAGTTCCATGAGCCAGTGTTGGTGGTCCACCCTGGTATCCTCCTCATAGCAGCTGGTGTGTCAGGAACTGAAGCCCTGCTAATAGTGCACCATCTTCACCATCTACTGTGATATTACTGTGTGTGTATATATGTATGTAAAAAATACTGAACATATTGTGATGTATTGTATGTTGGCTTTTAAAATCTAGGAGTGTAGCCAAGCTGTATTTGTAACTCAGGGATCCTTCTGAGAGCACTTCTTTTCCTTTTGCTGTGGTAAATAGCTGGTGTGTTTTCCCTGAGGTCTTCCTGCTGTCTGGTTTAGAAGGTCCTAATGAAGTGTGTAATATGGTATTTGGGAAACTGAAATATACTTTATCTGGAAAAGAAATAGGAAGATAAAGGGCATAACAAACAGTAGAGAAAATCTAGATGAAGGTGTGTGTGTTTCCCAGTGTTTTCTGTTTCTAATGTTGCTTGGTGTTGAAGATAGCTTAATTGCAGAACAACCTATGCTAGCCTGCTGGCCCTGGTAGCAGAAGATATGTTTCTTTCATGTCACTGCCTGTCAGATCAATCTGTATGAGTTAGCAGGCTCTGTTTCCAATAAGCATTCTTAACTTCTACATTAGTTATTTCTATAAGGTTAGACCGTTTGGAGCTCCTACTTATTTCGCATGAAATTCTAAGTTCAGGGGCTGTGTGGAAGGCTTCATAAATACAACAGCATTGTCAGTATTCCTTCATTTTCTTTTATGAATTTTTTTTACCAGCATGGGACAATAATATAAGAAAGCCTTGGAAATGCATCATTGACTTCTTTCCTTTTCCTTCTATATTTTCTGAAGCTGTTCATGAGCAATTTCTGCAAGATAACATGAGTATATGGAAGCTGGTGTATAAAAAATGTCAGCAGCTATTCAGATGAAGCTCTCCTGCTACTTCCATAGTAAAAATATATATTATAATATTTATCCAGCAGTTTCTCTCATGGATTTACTACCTAGGACTACAAAACAAGCTCTTAACCAGAATCCAAAGGAGTCTCGATTTATTTGGTTTTGTTTTGAAGCTCCGAAATTTTGAGGTTTTGGCATTCTTCTTCCACTAGCCAGCTTATATCTGCTTGGGAGATAGATAGATGTTGTATGGTTCACAGGAAAAGTGAAAGTAGAAGGGCTCTACGGGTTTAGGTTTTGCGTCGTGGTCTCCTATATGTGGGACAGGACCCAGTGACCCAGATGGCTCTTGTAATGCCACATCTTCCTATTTAGTTAGGAAGAAGAATAAAATACAAAAATTTTCCTTCTTTATGGGTATCCTACCTCCCCTAAAGAAGAGCTTCTTTTCCTAAAACAGACTGAAAGACAATGACCAGATTCAGAACAGGAAAAAATATATCATCATAGATCAGAAGCCTTCATCTTCCCAACTTCTACTTCCAAAAAAAAAAAAACAGCAAAAAAGTGATCAAATAAATAATACTGCCTCCTTACTTTTTATGCTGCGTCCTTATATAATGAACTCAAGAAAACACAACATTTACCTGATATGAAAATCATACCTTCAGCAACTGCATTATTCTGTTCTGCAATCTGATTACTTCTCATGAATTAAGTAGAGGCGGGGATTGGGTTAATATTTGAATGGAAGTTGAAAGAGTTTGTGTTTTTCTTTTGGGCAGCTATGTAATTATTTTGGGCAGTGTAATATATGCCAACCCACTGGTAGAGAGCAGTGAGCTATTTGTGATGATATTTTTGCAGTGTAAACAGATATTTGTCCAGTTTTGTTTAAAAATCCTCTTTTTGCTTCTTTTTGTTTCAATACCTATAGCAGTCTCAATTTTAGCAATTATTTTTGGATGGCCTACGTTTTGATGAATTTTCAGTTGCCTGTGATTCTCCAGTTGCTTGCTTGTCGCCAGTGGGAATGCAGTACTTCCACAGCTTCTTAAAATACTGACCAGGATACCAACAGGAAGCACTACCTTAGTGGTTGATGAATTATTGTGTGATTCAGCTTGTAAATATAACATCGTAATTGTATTATTTGTAATTATGACGGTTAATTGATTAAAATAGTACAATTCTTTAGAAATTAGGAACCTCAAATTCTAGAAGAGTCTTGATATATTTTCATATTAATCAAATCTACACGAACAGTACAATAAACTAACAAGTAACACAAATGGGCCTATCCAGTTAAATCTTTCAGATATTTTTGGTGTGCTTCTGTATTCAATGCAATTATTTAGACCACAGCTGAACCAAAGGGCATGTTATTCCAGAATTCATATATATGTCCCACAAGCACTTTCAACAGTACAATATTTACATTTAAAAGAGACTAAGAAAGTTCATAAGTTTGTAACTGCCCCAAATTTCACAGTTTTTCTGCTAGCTACTTTTGCAAAGCCATTGAAAGTTAAAATGTAAATTGTAGGCTAAATTCCCCAGGACTCTCAATTCTCTCTGGATAGACAGACAGCATTCACATATAAGAAATGACTTCTACTCTGAAGTATTCTATTACTATTGAAATAATGCTACTGAAAGTAGCTTTGTATATCTCAAAATGGAAGAAATATGTTAAGCACAACCATAGCAAGTAGGCATATAACACACATGCACTCACACACTAATATCTATATGAAAGATAACCCAAAGGTGAAGCATGTCAACGTAAACTGCATATGCAAACTTTTGAAGGTTTAGCAAAGAGTAGCTGGCTGTTAAAAAGACACTGACAACATCAATTTGCTTTACATTTTTATAATGTCTCGATCTTTAATTTTTAACTCAGAACACTGTTATTAGAATGGCCCACATAAAAAAGAAAAAAAAAAGGAAACTGAATTATAGAAGTTTTAAAGTTGTTATGGGAGTTTTTCAGCTCCCCCTTTTGATACTTAGATATGGCTTTTGTGGATGCCTGAGAGATATAGCACAAGCTCACTTCCCTTTCTTCCTTCTTCCTTCTCTCTGGATACAAAATGCCTTTCTGTCTGTTCTTTAGTTTCTGTTCCATAGAGATGATCTGTTGTGCCATGAACCAAACAGCACAAGGAAGTATGTAAAGAAGGAAGTGAAGAAAACTAAAAAGAGAGGGAACGTATTTTTCTGGATATAATATCAGGCAGAAGCATTACCTTTAACTGTCATAGATGCAAAATTTTTCCTAGAAACTTGTTTTCCAGTGTGCACATCTCGCCAAATTTCTAGCAGTTAAAACCTAGTCCTTCTGCATGCAGTCATCATACTATGTATACGTGTGGGATGTGCTCTGCAGGGTTGTGGACTGTTTGCCAGGGTGGGGCACATGCCATAAAGCTATAAAAAGAAATTCCGAAAGATCTCTTATATTTTCCTGGGAAGTTTGCATTTAGTTCATAAAGCACTGAATTTGCTAGGTAGAGTTTTAATGAAGGTCAAGAAAAGCACCTGGAAACAGGGTTTATGAAAGTGTTGTAAGGTTCATTATTGTCATTGTGCGGAAAAGGATAATTTCCCTAAGAGAAATGGTGACATATACATAATAAAGTCCCTGTCCCTGTCATGACAGCTCAAGAGCATGCCATCGTTACCACCTATGTCACACTGCAGGTGTGCCTGCCATATGGGTGACAGCCGCTGACTTCTCTGATCAACACATAATTATCTCTGAATAAAAATGCACGTCGAAGTAGCTGGACATAATGGATTGAGGACCCAGGGCAAAATCCTCTTTACTGTGTCACACAGCACCACCTGGGGGTAGGAGAGGGTTAAGGAGAGCCACGGATGCTGGGGCAACCTTGAGAAACCTGCGGCGATTGGGCCACGCTGAGGTTATCGTGTTTATCCTTCCTGTCTTCCTTTGGATAGAAGAGGTCACTTGGTTAATGGTAGGATGCCCCTGATGGAAAAGGTCCTACTGATCAGGGCTATTCTCCACTGATCTAACCATATATCTCTCTCACAGCATCTGGATAGTTTCCATTTGCAGAGTCCCCTTCCCCCATAAGATAATAAATATCATATCACAAGGATGGCAGTGCTCCTTCATGGAACACTGACTGTTTATTAGAGGCAAAAAGTTTAAGAGAAATGCTAACAATGTTCATTAATGGCCTGCATCCAGGTTTAATGAGGCATGTCAATATGCGGACTGGGCAACATCAGTGGCATAATAGTGGTGGTAAATGGGAGTAATTGTATCCAATTGTACGGCACAGCTTCCAGGAATGAGCCCGAACTGCCAACTGACAATGACAGAGCAATTATGGGAAGGCAAGCGAGCTGTGTCAAATTAGCACTTGGTGAGAACTCATTTTTCAGAGATGTGCTTGCTCTACAACACCACAAGTGATAGCTACTTTATTGTGAGTGATAGGAAGACCAGCACTTAGACTGATGTTCTGATTTGTCAATAGCTGTATTTGAAAGCTTAGTGTCACAAATATATAGAGATATTCAGGGAGAGAGGCACACTGCTCATGATCCGAAGGATAAGAACGTTGCTGAGAAGGTCATCTGTCAGTGTGAGCTGTCAAAGAGAGATCACACTCTATGAAAAGGGAACATTCAGCCAACTTAAGTAATTACCTTTGACTGAGATTTGAAGATGTCTTCTTTTGTTGGCCTACATTGACTGCATAATTTATAATTTACTGCAATCAGGGAAGGACCAGGAATTGTAACTAAGAAAATCCTTATTTTATTTCTTGTAGGTTATTTTTTTTTTTTTTTTTCTCCCTTAGTGCCTTAGTATGAAAAAGTTGGATATTGGTGAAATCTTTTCCAGTTACTCCCCCAAATCAGCTTTATCTTTAACATATCACATCCAGGTCAGAACATCTATTTTATTTTTATTTTGCTTGACTGCAGGTATAAGCCATACCCTATGCCGTTTCATAAAGTACACTATATCCTTAATATGGTTTTACATGCTTTGTAGGATTACTAGTCGAAAGGGATAAAGGAATAATTCAATTTTGTCTTTCTAGTGCAGAAGAAGGGGAAAAAAAAAAAAGATTTGGAGTACTAAGCACTGAAATTGTAATCCACATCCTATTCTGAGATAGAGATCAGTTTGATATAGTTGTCAGAACTGCAGAGAGATAAGTATTGTAGCAAATATTTTAGAACTTTGTGGATTAATAGAATTTTCATTGCTTGGTGTCTTTTTTCCCCAGTAATCTCACTGGATCAATGTTTGAAAAGTAATTTCTTAGCTTTTAATAATCTTGAAAACAAAAGATAATATATGACCAATTATGCTCTGGGGTATAACAAGTATTACATTTTTGTTTTTTATCTTAATAGGAAAAAATATCTACTTACATTTTATTAACTAAAAATATAGCATGAATTGTTATCAATGTAGCTTTTAAATTTTTATTTTCTCAATAAAATGTAATTTTGGAGACCTTTCTCTAGTTTTCCTTTTTCTACTTGCCATTCATGGGCTGTTTAGTGTATCAAACTTTTTCTTCAAACAGGGAAATCATTTTATTGGGAGTGGCTGAATGATTAATGAATTGCAACAAAAAGAGACCAGGGATTAACAGGCCTTCTGGCCAAAAACTGTTGTTTAATTCCAGGTGTATTGATTAGCTGTAGAGTTATTGACAAAAGAATTAAATTAAGCACTTTAAGTCAATGTTACTTTAGTTGAAAACTCTACCTTTAGGAACAAGGAAATGCTAGTACAAAACTAGTCAATTAATATAATGTCAAAGTACTGCCACATAAAATAGCCTTTATGTCCTCATATCTTAAAATTTAGGAAAGATTTTTTGTGTCATGCTTATTTTCTAAGATTCATCAAAGAGTCCTATTTAAATGTAGTAATTGTGGGTTTAGTGATGTTTGCTAATTATTTAATGCTTCCTCTTAACTTTAGAGATTCTTCTAAAATATACTTTGTTTTCTGTAGTTTGAATTTCAGTACCTGGCATTATTTTAAATTATATGCCTTGCTGATTCTGAAACACATTTTTAATCATTATTTTTTATGTTTCAGAATTCTTTAGGCCATTCAATTTGCCCCATTGTTGAAAGCTGTTTAATTCACAATGCCTTGAGTACAGGCCCGTCATCTATTCTATAGTGACTATACCACTTAATAATGGAATAGGGCATCAAAGTGCCACTTAGGTCTCAAATTGTTATGTATGACTGTCAAAGCGGTGAAAAAAGCAAAAAAGAAAAAAAAAAGGAAAAAAACCTTGATTTGTCTTTACTACTGGAACGTGAATTTGTCAGCCAGGTTTTGAAATCACAACAGCATTGCTTGCATCCCCAGCGAGATGTCGAAAACTTGACAGGTACATATTTTTTCAACTACAAGCACTTCTATAATGAAAACTAAATACACAAATCTTATTTTTTTTGCTCTTGACAGATAGTTGTTGCCAATGGGATTTAATGTTCAGGTTTGAGTTGTCAAGAGAAATAACCAATAAGCAATGCAAGTAGTCGGTGTACAGATATTCAAAAGCAAAATGCCTGGTTTATGTGATATACTGGGAAGATTTGAGTGTATAATTAACTAACTGAGGAACCAAGGACACTTAATCTTCCCTCTAATGGCAAGTTCAACCCATCACTGTCTCTCTCTGGGGGACAAACTGTAGCTTGTTTTGTGGTCACCAGGGCCTTTGGTTGTCATTTTCCTCTTTCTTATTCATCATATCCTTGAGTTCTGGCACGGTTCCTTTCATCAGTACGCAGACACAGGAAGAATTAACAAGATAAACTGTGGTTCATTTCCGAGAATCTATTCATCATCTTATGTATTTTTAAACTGGGGCTGTTTATCTGTCTGCCAAATCCGTGTTGCAAAATTATTTGTTTTTTGTTTTTGTTTTGGGCTTTTTTGGCATGGAGAAAAGGAATATGCATATGTGTGTTTGTTTCCTACATAAACATGAGTTTACAATATGTATACTGAAAACCACTAACAATATTTAAAACAAAAAAAGAAAGGAAAAAGGCTCTACGAGCAGCCATTTACCTCCAGGCTATCCACTCATTTACATGGTGCTGCGTGTCTCTGTGTGTGCATGTGTGTGTAGTATTTATGGGTATGTGAGGGGGGGAGGAAGAGCAGGGTAGTAGTGAGGGGATTCGGAGAAGGATGTGGAGGAGGTCAGGCTCCAATGGGAATAGGGATGTTTTGCCTCCATCCATATGCTCCCCCACCAGTGCAGCTTTCATTGCTCTAAAGGAGTGAGCCCAGATCTGTGGGCAGCCCCAGTAGAGAAAAAAAAAATGGTGTGTTCAAGGGGAGCTCCGTGCAAAAGTGGCCCCATGAGCTGGGTGACAGCCCTCCTACTCTACTCCCACGTCCCTGGGGAGCAGCAGCACCATAACAGGGCTGGAGCTGGGCAGGGAAAATATCACCTGGGTAGAAAGCACAAAGCAGCCATGGAAATGGCTGGCATGTATTGTGCTCTAAGAGCTAAGGAAAAAAGAGAAGGAGCTTGCAAGAGGCAGGGCATGGAAAGGAATGGAGGACGAGAGCAGTAGGTCTAATGCTTTCTGGGCCATAGGCCAGTCTGTGGACCAAGGACCAAGGACCTGGGGCACTGGACCACTCTCTCGGGGCTGCTGCCCTTCTCTATACGCACACACGTGGGATGTAGCATACAACATCCAGCAGATCCAGCAGATCCAGAAACCTCAGGCCACAGTGGACCTCAAGAATCTACTCATAGAAGCGTTCAAGGAGCAGGGGGTGTAATGCTGACTTTGTAAATCTCAATCTCAAATCTCAATCATAGTACTTAAAAAGTATTGGATGCTCTTTAAAAATATTACTGGCTGGGAGGAAGTTTTGCAAAGCTGGAAACAAATGAGAACTAAACAGATGATAAACAGAGAGCTTTTGGTATGTACATAAACCCAGGGCTTAAAGTATCAGTCAAAGTGCAGGCTGACATTACTTCTTTACTTGTTCTTCTTAAACCTCTACTGTCGCTTGTGTACAGTAAAGCAGTCTCAGTTCATGGCTCACTGACACCATAGACCAAAACGTTTAAGGTCACTGGTATCAAAGTAGTTGCTGTGTCTACACATTATGGACTTGATACTGGAAGGCGCTGAGTTCTCTCCTGCCAGCTTCACCTGGAGCTCAGACTGCTCAGCAGCTAGCAGGATTGCACCTCTAGCCTGGGTAGTACAGATTTTTGACCATTTTCTCAAAAGGATTACATTTGTGTAGTAAATCTGCTTTCTATAGAGAAAAGCTGAGTGCTTTTTTAAGTTAAAATATTAAATGCTCTTGACCATTTTTATCTAACAAGTCATTCATGTACAAATTCTTATTTTAAAACAAATAAATTATTGAGCTATTGTGAGTAACCACAGAGAGCAGAAAAATACTTGAGACCACTCATTTTGATAGTCTTTTTGATATGCACATTGAAACATCAATTTTCTCCAGTTTAGTGAAATAAAAAAAAATAGTTCATTAGCCCTATCCATAGGGATGAAAGAGGATTATAATGTAATTACTGACAGACCCTTAATACAGTGCTGCAAGTGACTGATGTTATTATTCTAACATTGAAAAAATTCACTGTAGATGCTTTTGAGTCAAACTATGCATGCTTGTCTGTTTAACGCAGGTACTTTCAAACATTAATTGTATCTGATAAAAAGCTAACACCATGGCTGATATACATGTTAGAGGTACTGTGTGTTGTCATCTGGAAGTCTGGATAGCTCAAGGTTATATGGCTGGGTTAATAGGATGAGATTCGTGGTTTAACACTCAGGCTTCTAACACAGAGTCGTAAAGAAGCTGAATGAAATACTACTGGCTGTCTCCTTCTAGGAAGCAGGCTTTAGGCCTCTGGTGATTGTTTCAAAAGTTAGAGACTCTTAAGCATCCTGCATTTCAAAGTGTCTCATTTGTACAAAGACTTATAAGTGAAATAGCATGGAAGAGACACCCACATGAAGGAAATCTGTGTTTAAATATTTATCTGATGGTTTTTATTTTAAAAAACATAATTTTTTTGTACAAGGGAAAAAAGATAAGAGAATTATTTTCATGAAACAACTGATCTGTATCTAATCTGTAGAGACATATTAATATCAAAAATAGACTCTGTCAAAAATCAGGCATAGCAAAGATTTCATAATATATTTGATTAATCAAAACCCAAACGGAAAGTTCTGATCTTCCCAGATGCTGATAAGACTTACAACTTGCTCCAGGGCATTATAAACCATGCAGTACCAAATGCTTGCATATATTTCATAACACACCAAGCTCTCTAATATTTCAGTAAAAGAGATCCTTCATTAAAATTTTGCTGCTCTTTTCCTGGCCCATGCTGTACAGGACACACTATCATGTACTAATTTATGAAGAGACTATTCCTTTTTCTTTTTTTTTTAATTCCTTTGTCTGACAGACCGGCCCACTAGATACAGAACAGAATGCAGGTGATTTTGCAGCTGCTGCAAACAGGAAACATGAGCAAAGATCCTCAGCCTTGCTTACCGTATGGTTAGTGAAGCCCAGTGAGCCTATTTTGGCCCCCTAATGCTGGGGCCAACAGAAGGAGATACTCAGCACTCAAAATCCTCTTCCTGAAAGCACTCACATCTCGTGTAGATCATTCTTTGCCACTCCTACACGTGACGAGTGGGGACGACCATCGGTGTCATGCACACTTATCAGTGGGAACGCTCTGGCAGAGGGAGGGAAAAAGAAAGAGGGAATACGAGCTGACCTTCAGAGAACAAGTCTCATCATCATTTCCCTCGAAAGGATCAGATTGCATCACAACACTGAAGAAAAAAAAAAACAAATGCAGAAAACTAAAGTTATTCTCCTTATCTGTCTTCCCCTGGCTAGAGTATGGTGTTTAAGCTTGGTACTCTGCATGGTAGCAAGCTCCAGCTATAGTCCACATTCATCATCTGAAGCACTGAGTCAGTTCCTTGTTAAAATGACTAATGAATTTATTTTAAGTTTGATGCTAGTGTATGATGTATTTTGACACTTCTCAGAAGGAGAAACTTGCCTCAGGTGCCAAGTTAACACTATCGGAAATCTAAAGCCAAGGCTAAACACACTGTCACTATTTCTTTTGTATCAGGTTTAAATGTTGCGCACATTGGGTTTCCAAATATTTAACAGCCTAGACTGAATCAAATGCAATAGGAAAAGGGAGATAGAAAAGCAGAAATATAAAGGTAAGGAGATCAAGCTTACATAGGTTATGTTGTTCAAACAGCATGAGAAATTTGCTCACATCTTTGTCAACGCCAATGGCATTGCAAACAGGTATAACAAAAAAAATACAGTGTACACTGGAAATAGAGAACAAGGTCAAGGGTGGTATTTTAGCTAAACGACTTTCTTCAGCTATGGAAAAATTAAAGCAAAGTTATTATATTTTCTCCTTTTTAGCCCCTAGAAAACCTGATAGGCAAAATACTGTTTCCTATATTTTTTTTTTCTTTTTATCCATTGTGGTTCATAGGACTGTCTTGCTAGCCCTTTCCTATGACTCGTTTTAGAAAATGAAATGAAACCTTCAAGTTATGAGGAAGATATACAAGATAAGGGTATACAATGACTTTGAGAACAGGTCTTGTTTCTTCCACACCAAACAAGTAATGTTGAAGGAGACATTTGATAAAAGAATTTGATAAAAGTATCCAAAAGATCAAATGTATTTTATAACTTTCTTGTCTTCTGAGATCTTTTCTTCCTCTCTCCATTTTTCTATTCCTTTTCCAACCATATGCAACTTCATCCCTAGCTGACACCAGTGAGCTAAGGCTCAGAGTAGCCTAACTGATCTAAAAAGATTCAGGGCAAGTCACTGGCTAAAACATTCTGTACCATCCAGACTTATTTTCACTTTTTCTTCCTTCAACATATCTTTATATTCTTCTATAGCCCCCTTTCCTCACCCAGTTTTAGTTCTGTTTCCAGTGACTGATCTGCCTACTTTTGGGGATATTCCAGATTCAGAGTGAGTTTTACATTCTAACTGGAGATCCAGGATATCTATAGCTGTCAGTATTGCTTTGCCTGGTTGGTAAATTCTTACCAGATTGGTAAATTCCTATCATATAGACAAAGAAACCAGATCACACTTCTAAAACAAAATTTCTTGCCTAGCAAAACATTATTCTATAAGAAATGATCTGGTGGAGGTTTGAAGGTAGTGATCTGAAATCTTACAGGAATTGGTGTAAGGAAACCAGACAAACCTTGATTGTCTTTCCCCATATTGCAAGTGCCAACAAATTACTTGCAATCTCTATCAGCTGCCACATAAAATTGCCATTCAGAAGGAAGAGGGGAGTGCAAAAATGAAAAAAAATATATATATTTTAACCTGCTTTTTAGAGTTATAAATGACTATGGAAAATCTCAGACAAGGGTGAAATGGGTCTTCATTTTAAAACAGAGGCATTTTTAGTGAGATACAGGACGCAGTGAAGGAGAGGAATGAAATAATGGATAAAGTAGGAGTTGAACTGAAGGTTAGGTTGGGGAAATTAGCTGGAATCTAGAACAGGTAGAATAAAGAAAAATGCTTATCTTTAAAGGCTTAACAGGATTTTGCTGAGGGTGTCGTAGTGGAGGAGGAATATTCTCTTTCTGATAACAGCTGAACCAATCTAAAAAGACTTTTCAGTTTGTTAAAGCCTTTGATTTCTACTTTTTATAAAGTAAATGCCAGTTCTTATTTTATACTCATTCTTAATCAACACCCTACAGGAAAATTTAAAGACAAAATGCCACCAGCCCCTAGAACTCAGCCAGGTGGACAAGGATATACAGTTCATTAACTCAGCTACAGTATGAGGAGGGTGTATTCACCTTTCTCTCCACATCAACCTTCCAGTTTCTCCAACTTTGGTATTGAACTCACATGAAAGAATTATAAAGGCAGGTACTATATACTAGACATCACTATAAGAAATGTTTTCAGACACACCAATATCTGAATACTAAAGGTGGAAGGCTTCAGTACTGCACAAGTTAAACTTGCAGGGCTGCTTCTGCAACATAAATGAGCCAAAATGTTGGGATGATGGAGACTTATTAACTCATCAAATTTTGATAATGTTCTCACAAGAAATACAAGGTGCCCTATGTGAATTAATTTTAGAAACTTAAAGTTGGAGACCTTGCTCCAGTTAAGGCAAGTCTGTCAAATTCCAGATCGTGAGGATTTCTCCACAATTACTTAAAATCTTGCACCCCACAGTGCTGAGTATCTTAGGTTAGGAGAAGCCAAGAAGTTCTTTGTGTTCATCCCATATGATCATGCTACAGTCAGTCAAGTCAGTTTGTGTTAACATAAGCATCATGATGAGCAGAATTTGGCTCTGTGTGATGGAAAAAAAAAAGGGTAGATAATCATGTACACTAGTTTCTCCTGAAGTATTTCTAAAAATTCAGAAAAAGGTAAAAAAAACACTATCATGAACAGATCTTTCTCGCTCTCTTTTTCTTCAGTCTTTTTCTTTCATCTCTATTTTTTTCTAGAGTCTTTCTTGCTTTTTGCTTTTTCTTTTTTATTTTTTTCTTTCTTCACTATTTTTCTTCAGTCTTTCTTGCTTTTTTCTTTCCTTCTTTCTTTCTGATATTACATATATAGGGGTTGAAGAGATGAGAACACAGATTTAATTCCTTAAATGTTTCTATAATCAATGCTTTGTATCTGAACAAAAGTGTAAAGAAGGGCATAAATGCACTAAGCTGCATTTCAAAAATGACATCGTAATTGCTGGGACTGCCTATCTTACCTTGGCCTCAAGCATTTACCAGGATTCAAATTTATTTCAAACTGTTCTCCCAAGTCTGCCTAATTTTTTTTTTTGTCCAAATAGCAGCAACTCACAGTTAGTGAACAAAGCTTCAAGATTTTTTTTTTTACTTACAGCTAAATTTAACTTTACCCATCCAATAAAAAAGAAATAAGGGAGCCTTTATTATCTCCCTGGATTTCTGGATATGATACCACATCATAGAGAAGTGGTTATTAGAGACAATGGCCTACCAAGGTGAAGTTTGTAATAAAGCCTATTATGTGGTTTCACCATTGACACTAATGGAATGTAACAGTGATTTAGAATGATTTAATGGTTCCCAGGTTGTGCTCTAATAGTGCTCTTTATATTATGATGTATATCACAAAACCTAATGTGGCTGTTGTGATATATTGACAGTATTCATGCTGTTTCATTTTTTTAGGGGAATTTTAAAAACTGTCAAAGAAGAAAATTAATAGGCTGCAACTGCTTTATTTTCAAGGGGTCTGTTTTTTAAATGTATGTGCATAAATTTCTATTTGGTGCCAGGCTTAAGCTAATAAATTCATTTGCATTTTTATTCCAAAGTCATAAAAGTGGCATGCATGCATGCGTGCATTCGTGTGAGTGTGCATATGTGTCTATATCTGAAGCTTTGCTTTGAAAAGATTGCACTGTCATCTCAAGATCTGTTTACAAAATGGTACTAATGGTTTCAAATGCATCTAAAAGGGGAGCATATAAGACAAGCTTTCTCTTCACATAGCATGCAAAACGACACTAATTTAATAAGAGGCAGACAGCAGGGGGCATGACTACAGATTCACTTAAAAAACATCCAGACCCTTAGGGGTCCAGGTGGCTTTTAGACTTGCACTTAAAGTCTGAAATTTAAATAAAAACACAATCATCCTGGAAGTGACACAAAGGAAGATGTATGGGAGCTGAGACACCTGCATTTTGAATCATCTTGTGGGTATCGCAGCAAAGCCTGACCTATTAGCTCTAAGGCATTTCTGGTTTCAAGCAGGTTAAGTAACAGCAGGAATTTTCTTGCATTTTCTAAAAGTCCTCCCCACCTTTAATTCAAAAGCATACCTCATGATATATCATAACTGTAAAGAGCATCGTTCTGAGCACCTTCCAGGCCTTCACTGCCACCTTTAGTGACAGAGAAATGGCAAGAAATTGATATCATGATGGTGACGTGCTAGTGAAAAAGACTGCTGAAACAGAGTCCTCACCAAAATTAGGGAGTTTCATACCTGACCACATTTGTTCTGTGATGTTAAAACAAAGGCCTTCCACATTTTTTTTCTAAGTGGCTTCTTCCCTATCTGACAACTTTGCCTATTTAAAAATGAGTGTCATGTGCTTTTCTGTTGAAATGAAACATTTGGTTCTTTGGAAGGCCAAAGAAAGGAGTCATGAAAATTTACAGTTCCCTTGATTTCTTCATCAAATATTGTGAAAGGAGAGGATCTTCTCAAGCCCCATTCAGGCAGAGAAGCTGTGCTAGATGTCCTGCTTCCTCTGCTCCCTCTGATGGTAGTGAAAATATGGTGAAGAGGAAGATGTCCCTACTTGTGAGGATGGGAGAAGGACAGAGTACCAACCCTTACAGGTCTTGTAGGGCTAAAGAGGTGGGAGAAAGGGAGGCAGCTGCCTGGCAGTGAGTGTGTATGATGTGTCGCAAGATACTGTCACTCACTTGTGTCACTGGTTAAAGAGGTCTGGGGGAGGCTTAGGTCATTTTTGTCCCTCTTAGCCTGCACCTTGTGTCATGTACTTTAGCTCCCACTGACACAGCAGGAGGTACCCAGCACTGAAAGGATGCAGCTTTTCATTCCCAGCAGCCCATCATACCAGACAGATAACGGTGGCCATATGTTCCCTTCCCTCCTGGGGGGGAAGAAATGGTTCAAGCATCTTCTGCATGGCTTAGTCAGTGCTCCTTATTCCTTCACTGGCGAGGCCCTGGCAGAGCTCTGCTTGTTCAGCAGGCTGATCAGCATCTCTCCAGACTGCGAGTGAGGGGGGCCTGAGTTCTGCAGGGTGCCTGGTGGCAGCACCCTAGTGGGAGCACACAGATCAAGGTCCTGAATGTGCAGGTTTGATTTCGTCAGTCCCATTCATGTGAGGACAGATCGTTTCGCTGGCAAGTTGTTCATTTGCCCCAGCTGCAGTGTTCCTCGTACCACGCTGATCTAGTCAGCATTATTCATGGTGGGATGAGACACCGCTGCACGGCAAGAAAAAGTGCTGTGAGCGGACCTTGAGAGAGGACAGCATGGGTGGGCAAAAGGCAGCGGTGGTGAGCCCAAGTTTTTGCTTTGCCACCGCAAAGAGTGAGCTGGTTCTTATCAACCCCTAGAAGAGCTAAGCGCCTGTTTTGCCAGACCGTGGGCTATAACCATTTTTGCGGCATGAAAGTTCACTAATTGCCCTATTATAGGACAATAACTTGACAGCTTGGTCATATTCTGCTTTGGGTTAACTTGCTTGTAGACATTTTTTTTTTTTTTTCCTTTGGAAACACCAGCTTGTGATAAAACAGTCTATGATGAGATCCACTGGAATACTGCCAGCTGTCTCCTGATGGGATCGCAGTTTGCATTGCATGTGCTTCCACTATAGTGGCTTGGGAATTCAGTGAACACAAAAGGACAATTTTCCTCTCTCTCTGATTCACTCCCTGAAACTGTCCACAAAATCATAATTTTTCAAGTGTAAAGAGTATGTACAAGCTGGAAAATGGTTTTATAAATAGAATCTTACATTGAATAATGACTTTGGGGCACTGAACTGAGAGAGGACAGGCAGAATTTTGGAGAAAGTCATTTGTTTTTGACACTGAAGTTATTTCAAAGTTATAAGCAAGATTTCTCAGGAGATGTTCTCTCTCTCTTTCCCTTTTGTACAGTATCTTCCCTGTGGATAGTTTTGTGGAATCATACAGAACAAAATTAGGCAAAGTGCCTGTTATATAATCTCACTGGCTCTATAAATAATGGAAGCATCACTATTACCCAAGCTTCTGTCTTCCCCAAGTTTATGTTCAGAACATGGAATGTGGGACTGGGAAATAGCGGAGATTGCATAAGGAAATATAAAGACACTTTTTTTTTTTTTTTTTTTACAGCAATACATTGAAATTTGCATAATTATTACCCCATTTTGACTTTTTAACTTTAGAGAGTCTATGTGGGTCAGTTTTCCCTGTTTTAATTAGCAAAATCAAAATAACAAAAATGGCAATTTCCCTCTTTCAAGCTCAAGTGGACTACTCAGCCTGTAGCAATAATTATATTTTTCAAATGCAAGGTACTTAATTTAAAATACAAGATTCCCAGTATAGTTGCAGAAGTTTTAAGGACAAAAAGTGACAGAAGCAAGAGAGCCTTTTGTTCTTATTGCTTCCCAGCTGAAAGTCCTTTCAGCACATAAACTTGGTAGGAATTGTGTCACTCGTGTAAATAAATTTCTGTCAATATTATTTATTGTAAAATATTTTGCCCACTGGAGTAAATGAAGAGCAAGCCTTTACTAATCAGATTACTAGCACGCTTATTCTAATTTATACCTTCCACAGTTAGCCTTTAAGCCACAGTTGACCTCTTATTTTTTATATTAACTGGAAACAATTCATCAAGTGAGTTACCCCTCTCCTTTCAAATCCACTTGTATTACTAAAAGGTTGAGTAAAGACCTCTGGGGAAAAAGGGCAATTTTTGACATGGATCTCAACAGATTAAACTATGCAGGGACAATATAGAATACATTGGAGCAATAACATTATCACATCATAGCCTGATTGAGAGGCATTTCCTTGCATTTTTGTCCTTTTACCATAAGCCAATAGTAGCCACAGGCATTTGACTGGAGAGCCCGGAGGATTGACAGGCCTGGCAGTCATTACACGCTGGATTGAATACTAGATTACTCCAAAGTGGCTCAGGGTCAAGGATCAGTGTGTTCCCTTTTGGCACTAAATGACTTTAATATCCTTACTGTATTAGTCAATTACTTTAAAGCTGCTGCTCTCTGAGCTCTCTCTGCCCCCCTGCAGTTTACTATGGACATTTGAATTGCTCCCATACTTAACCCACACATCTGCTTTCAGCTGTCAAAAGAATTGTGCTACCACTGGAGCTATTGACAATGCGAAATGAAGGGAGATACTTGCTGTCAGTGTCAAGTGGCACTTTCTTTTCATTGTTTATTTTAAACAACTCCTAAATAAGTCCGCGATGAAACTGTTCCTGATTTGGGGAGTCTCGGACAGCATTTTGCAGTCTACCTTTAATCTAATCTTAACCTGAGCACAACAAACAGGAGAGAGTTATCCAGTCTTCAAGATTAATTGTTCTGGGGAAAGAACGAAAGAAAGAGAAAGTCTGTTCTTATTGTCCGAAGCCTTAAAGAACTGCAGGAGAACACAAAATGAACTTGAGAACAGAAAGAGCTTTAAACTCAGGCTTTCACAACGGTCACTGTGACTATAGCAAATTACACTGCACTTCTGAATTTATTGGTGCAACACAGTGAAGAATTTTATATCATGGCCACTGAACATTAAAAGGTCTGGCTTGGCTTGGTGTTAAACCAACATGTCTAGATTAAATATGAGCAGAACTGATCTGAATTTTAAAACTGCTTGAAAGTCATGCCTTTAGTGTTTTAGTGAAAGTGATATCATCGCACATGAAAGCACATCTGTGCAGCGGGGCCCAGCTTGTACGTGATGATGTCATTGGGCTAAGAAAGCAACTCAGGACTTCACAGCTAGATACATAAAGAAATAATTTTCTCCTACGAATATACCCATTTTCATCTGTGTGAGAATGAATGGGCACTAGGTTATACTAGAGGAGCTTTCCACTTTGTAGTTCAGTCAGCCCATATGTATATCACTTGAGTGGAGGCAGTCACACATTTTTCCACTTTTTTTATTAACTTGTAGTGTGGGGATAAAGGGTGATTGTTTTGTTATTCTTCTAAAAAATACAAGCAGTTTTTTATGAGGAATAAAACTGTGCATATTGCCTACTGCTTCAGATTGATCTACTTTGTGGACGGTGAAGGAACAATGGCTATTTCTGTGTTGCTTTTCTTATTCTTCAGAGAACTGTTTAAAATCCTCATGAGCAAGGGGTTTGGATTTTTCATTTACTCCATAATAACAGCAAATTTTGACTTAACACAGGTGGTAGAATCAACACGGATCCTTAGGAACAGGAACTTTAGGAAAATCTATAAGATCTGATATCTGAGCTGACCAATACTTTTAGTCAGTGAAATCTGTTCCCTTAGATATGTTTGCTGGTCACAGTGACAGGTAAAAAATGAATCCATGGTGCACTGCAAGCTTCTGGGTGGCTTAAACAGTTTCTGAACCATCCTAGCTCCCATCTCCTAGCTCCCAGCTTTCTATTTCAATTGAAACCAAAATTGCTGCATAAGGAAGCAGATGATACAACATTTTAAACAAAATACTTGTGTAATAGCTTCTGTCCATATTATTTGTGATCTTTAAGGATAATAGATAAATTTTAGTAAATACAACAATAATAAAAATGTAGTATGGTCCTCAATGATAAGATACAGGCACACTTGTATTGTGTTCAGTACCTTAAATATGTTTTATATGATGAATTCTGAGTTTTGCACTTTCTGGGAGATATTGCATGTGTTCCTGCTACTGGAAGGCAGACAGACATGTGGACAGTAATATATATTTTGTTTGCGGTGTGCCTTAGCTCAGCAGCTAAGCATAATGAATGGTGCCTTAGGGAATGCTCTGAATAATTGTGCTAATTTAAAATTTAGTCAGCAAAGGACCTTAAAAAACTTGATACCTCTTGGTAATGATGCATCATTAGCACTTTTCATTCATTTATATTTTGTTGTGTTTAGGGATTTGGGTATTCAGGAGAAGAAAGGTAGCCTGACAAGAGAGTGATTGAATCAGCCCCCTTGATACCTGCAAGTGACAGAAGGTGAAATACTGTAGCTACAGTTGACAACTACTTTAATATGAGCCACTTATAAATATTTACAATTCATAAGTCAGTGATGAGCTTGTGTACAGCACATAAGTAATACTGTAAGTATTCAAAATATTTATTTGGAGCCCAATCATTAGTTTGGAAGTAGCTTGGTGTTAAAGAGTTAGAGAAATATTTTCAATAGAATAACATCATTTGGAGGCTGCAGCACACAGCTTTAAGGAAAATAATATACATGATACAGGTGTGTCCACACTTCTAGCTAGAAAACTGCCATTCTGAAGCCTGAATAAGGGCACAACTATTCTCACCTTAATCATAGGAGTAGAGCATCCAGCTTCAGTGCAATAACATATATGATTAAGATTACCAGGAATGGGCTCTCCATGATTTATTTGGCATAGATACCATGGCACTTAACATGTGGCCTTTTTGCTGTACAAAGGTAAGCATAACACAAAATCTAGTCATAAAAGAGTGAATCCTACTTACAGCACAAGACGTAATTTTTTGGGACACATAATCTAGTTGTAAAGGAATTTACAAATACGTTGAGTTTATAGACTAATTGCCTACGAAATCGTGTAAATGATTTTGATCTGACTGCAATGAAAGTCTCAGCTCTCAAGGACTGGCAGGTTGAAAATGAAGCACCTATTGACGGACAGATTTCAATATTTTTTTGTTCCAGGCAGACAATTATTAACCAACATTTTATTTCTCACATTAAATACTGTACACTGCTCACGAGCAGGTGGAAAAAACAAGTCTACTATCCACAAAACAAAATCAAGTAAGAGAAAAAGCCTTTGGGAATGTATTTTGCCTTTTGAAAAGGTAAAATGTCTGTAGTTTTCTGAACTACTTCAGGCAGAGTTATTATCTGTAGCTGCTGTCTCTTAAATAAGAGTACAAGGTGCAGTGACGACAAGTGCTAAATACATTAATCACGAGTGAAAACGAAATCAGAACCTTCTGGAGCATGTGCACTTACACATAATGCTATAAACTAATTCTTAATTTGCACAGATAAAACATAAAATAACTTGTTGTATTTGTGCACCTATTTTTCCTGTTTTCTGGATTTCATCACTACTTTTTTAAATGTAACAATGAGGATTTAAATGACCAGTGGGGATGGGTCCTCCTTTCTTTCCACCCTGGTTGGTAATGAAGTAGACAACACCTCCAGCCATTATCCCTTCGAGCGCTGAGTGGGAGTGCAGTTAACTTTGATAGCATAAAAGTAAGTACATTTTTTATTGCGCAGAAAAAAAAGTCGAGAATAACCTATTCAGTTTAACATTTTCGTAGAGTAATTACACATAAAATTAGCTAACCATCAAAGTTTTTAGCTACTTTTCCTCCATCATATTAAGTGAATACACACACATTTCATCTTCAAGCTCAGGAAAATTATTTTAACCTGACAATACCCACAGAAACAATCTTTTTTTTTTTTTTCAAGTACTAATGTAAAAATCAGTCTGTAATGTCTCTGCTGTGTTTGTACAGCACAATCACTCATTAATGCAGTTTCAAATATCAAAATAGAATATATGTTCTTTTAATTCTTATTTCCTTTTATAATAGACTTGTCAGCATCTTTGTGCCATGGATGAGGTATGTAAACAACATACCAGCTTACTTGGAATGATAGACAATCTCATAATTTTCACTCCTCAAATGACATATACAAATCAGGGAGCTAAAGCATGGAAAGTAGCATATTTTGGTCTTGTGACTAATGGTAACCTGGTGCTATTGAATTACTGAACTGTGTCTGAGAACTAATGAGAAAAATTTCCCAGGGGAATCTTTATCCAATGCACTTGGAGAGCACCTTGGGGACTCATTCTGTGTCTGTCACCTTTCCCGTCTCATTGACACTCAGCTTCTTTACCACCATTACACTGTGCAACCATTTCACTTTACACCTCACGATTAGAATATTAAAAGGAGAGAATACTACACTACTTGCTCCAGATAGCAGAGTTGTTTTTGACACTTAAAATAGAAATTGTCACTGAAATATCACAAGGACATGCCTGTCTCTAGCTCCAGAGCTCCAGTAGAACATTTTAAAGCTTTGAGTTGTATTATTTTCAGCTAATGATATCTTTTATTTTATTTCTTAAATGGCTTGTTTCCTAATTTCTTGATCAACAATAAGATATTTAATAGTATATTATGTCATGTAGACCACACAAATGATTTCTCTTAGATAAAACTTGCTTCTGTCATAGTAGTGGGGACTGAGTTGCAGGTTATGATTATCTGACAATAAGTGTTTAAATTAAAAAATATCATTAGCAAAAGGTATACATTTGCTTGTGACATATATCTGGAAAAGGCTGATGAAGTTTGAAAACACAAGGAAAAATCTTCAGCCTGTGGAAATGCCTTTAACTTCATTGACTTACTTAAGAGGAACACTGCTGATTTCCCTCAGTGAGGATTTGTATCATGTATCTTACATCTATATTTAGAAGAGCTTTGGTACATCCCGTTAGGGCCAAAACTTGCTTTCTTCTGAAAAGTTTCCTTACTGAAGTGAACAGAACTAATCTCATGAGTAAGGGCAGAGAGGATTTGGCCTCAGGGAATAAAGCTCAACTTTAAAAAAAAAAAAAAAGTTTGAAAAAAATTCAGCTACATTTTTTTGAACTTAAAAGTGCTCTAATTTCACCTGGTTGGTGATTTCAGAGAGAATCTAATTAAAGCCAATGGAGAATTTCAAAAGTGAAGAGAAAAAACAAATTAGGGCAGCAGGGGGAAAATAACTTTTCTAATTATATATAATGAGGATATCTTGTGCATAGTGCTGCAAATGTACACCTTTTCTACGATCCTACACTAGGATAATTTCTGCTGTGTGGCCCAGGGTGTTACACATACACCTGCATGTCCCAGCCACACGGGTATTTGATTTGCAGAGAACTAGTTAGCTGAATGTCCATGCTGGTAACACACTGTTTTTGTGTAAAGATTAAGAGATACTTTTTTTTTTTTTCCACTTTGAGTCATTGTCTCAAACTTCTTTCAAAAGTATATGATAGGAAGGTATGTGAAGGGAAGATTATTTTGCAAAGATTATGAAGAAATGACGCTACATTTTGAGATTGGTTTTATAAGTCTTCCGCAAAAGATCTTTCCACAAAATTGGAGAAATTATTCTCATATCTCCTATGCTGCTCTCACATATGCCAGAGAAATGCCAATTTTTTTGCTCTGTCTAAATGAAATAGAGATGCACTCATGGAGATGTGGATTTTCTAAAGGAATCTTTCCCCTCCCCATTTATCCTGAATGTTAGTGGAGACGTAAGGGGCAATTGGAAATATAGGTTTGAAAATTTCGGTATTACTGATGATGTTTAGGGAATAGAAAAAAAAAAAAAAAAAAAAAAAAAAAAACTGTGATGAGTAGGGAAGGGAGGTTTTGATGTTCTCTTCCACAGTTACTGTGAATCTGCTGAAATCACAAATGCTTAAAATCTAATTTGATTTACAGAATTGAGAGTTCTAATTAGCTAGAACCATGAACAATCTTGCATGTCAGTGCAAAGGAAGGATGAAGCCCTTTTACTCAGGTGATCTCCTGTATCTCCACTCTGCATCTACACAGGGGAAATAAATGAATAAGCAGCAACATTGTGAGGATAAGATCTATATTACCAGCTCTAGCCTTCACCTTTCACTTTCTTACTACTTGCTTGAATTTCAAGTCACTGCTCTTTATTTGAGATTCACACCAAAATTCCTTTAACTATGCTTTTGTCTTAGCTGGTCTGAGATCCACCATGCATGAACAGAATGTCAAAGATGAATCAAGTTTGTGATTATTTTAGAAGTTTTTTTCTTTTCACTTGAGTCAAATAATCTTCAAAAACAAAAGTCTGTGAAATGGTCTAGTTAACTTTCTTATATTCTTCAATATGTGGCAGGTTTGTATGGAAACCTTTTTTCTTAAGCACTAATGTATATTTTGACGATTCTCTTCCCTTCTTTCAAGGGGCCAAATTCAAACCTTTTGAAGATATATAGGTTATGGGTAAGCATTTCCTGTCAATACTTAAAATTTGAGGAGAAGGGTGTGAACTCCCTCTCTTTCTCTTTCTCTTAATTATGACTGTGGCATAGCAAGGAATCCTTAGGCTGGCTTTTGCAAGAACCGCATGAAGCAGGTACTTGATTTAGTGTCACACTAGCACTGCTACAGGCAACAAGCTATTTTGGCAGAGTTTGGGATCTAATACACATTTAAACTTTTTCTCTATAACCTCCCTTCTACCCACTACATTTTTTTTGCAACAGGCTTTTATCAGCTTCTCAGGGATAGTTTTTGACTGAGAGCTGATGAAGTTGCCTTAATCTTCCTGACACTGGATACCTGAACCCATAGCTTTCTCACATAGCAGTTGACTGCAACAGAAACCTAAAGGTGACTAATGTATATGTGAGCAGTGCTAATCCCATGAGTTAGTTGCTAGTGCAACAATGTGGGCTTGCAGAGACTATAAGTGGAATTAGATATGTTTCATTATTTGTATGATTTTACTTTGCCACCTTGGACTTATGCCAGGCATCAACACTATTCCTGTATAATTGAATATATAGACAGACATATATACATGCACTCCAAACCTCAAGGGAAGAACGGGTCTCGTATGCCCGAGAGAGCTCAGATGTAATGCTCCCAGTACCACTGATCAGCATGCACTTTGCATTAAGTTAAAGTACAACTGCATAGAAGCAGAGTATGTGGCCCATCACTCATATTCATGACGGTTTTCTGTGTTTCAGATAATTTTGCTGAAGTTATACACTTTTGAACAAGCTACTACTTCTGAAAGACTGTGAAGACGTAAATATACGAAGACTTGCATTATATGAAGGTCTGCAGGGGGGGAAAAATGTCTACAGCTTGAATACAAGAAGCACTTTCAACACATAAATGCCTGCCTTACAAAATATTTCATGGTTTCTTACATGTTATGGCAGACAGCTGAGACAGGAATAAATACTGTATATTGATGAAAGCAAAAGTTGGCCCCAAACTTTTGCACAACTCTGAAAGAAAAATATTTTATTTATAAACATCTTTTTTTTTTTTCTTTTCTTTTCCTGGGAGTCTTTCATGGGGTAGAAACTGTGCATGAACTCTTGACTCTCTAACTGGAGCATTTTGAAGGAACCAAATTATACATGTCTGAGCCTGCTTTGCATCTCACAGAGGCTCTCTGTGGACCCCACCCTCGTGCCTGAACATCAATGTATTCTTTAATACATGATTAAAAATATGCAGGGAAACACTAATGCAACTGCTTTTTAGTGCCGTGAGCAGGCAGGTCATGAAAAGCCAGTCAATAGGGTAAATCATTCAAGGGCCTAATTAGCTCTATTTATCTGTCATTTCCTTTAAGTTCTGGAGATTTCCTTGCACCAAGCTTGGAGCCTAACATTTACTGTTTCCATCATTTGCCTTGGTCTAACTCATCACAAACGTCTAAAAGTTCTGCACTAAATGAGTTTGATGGTATCAGCTCAGCCAGCATGAAGGCAAATGCAGGGTATATGTTTACAGTCTCCTTTTTTTTTATGCATGTCTGGGGCAGAAGAGCTATTGAAGCAAATTACTTCTCACCCACACAGAGGGTCTTCCTTCAATGTCACAGCACAGGTCACTGACAGGTCAGCACAGAGCAGACAGCTTCCGAAGAGAGAGCAGAAGTTTTCCATAATGTCCATCCAATAACTTTTTCCAAACATTCTCTAGGAAAATACGTTTAACCCTTTTATAATCAATGAATACAGCTGGAAAGAGATTTCTTTAAAGCATGTAGAGTATGAAAAAGCATATGAGGTTTGCAAATACAACCATCAGATGCCATAATAGTCCCACAGTTACAGTAATGCCCAGAACAATGCACCTTTTTTTTTTCTTTCTTTTTTTTTTTTATTTTAATATTTTAACTGTAAAGATTTGTGATTACTAATCTATGCGGGGAAGCTATATAATTTCTTGTTGATGTTGCTATACTGACCTCTGCAGGCTTTGTAAGTTTGGAACATTGTTTACTGCAGCGATTCTGCTGCTACCCAGCAGGTAGCTAAAGGGCTTTGGACCATCCAAACACTTGTGGGTAACATAGTTATTTGAGTTCTTTATTTCCTTTTAGAATAAAAGAAAATAAAACTCTGTAAAGTACATTTGAAATAATGATCTGAAAGGATGTGTTCACAATGGGAAGGAAATGCTATTTGGGGAAAAAAGAAATGAAAAGTCTATATGTAATATGGGTAATTTACAGATTTGGGCATTTACTATGTGACCTGCTTATTAAAAAATGCAGACATTTTAGATGAACTATATTATTTCCATTTATGACTGAGAAAAACTCATCTGTTAAAAAAATAAATACCACTGTACATTTAATTCAGTTTGGTACAGTAAGATATTCTGTTCCTAGGTCTAGTTAAACAAAAACCTACATACACTGAGTATACATTTTAGGAGGATAAGCTTTCATGTCCAGGACAGACAAACTTCAGCATGAGCAGTGACACAAACTTCCTCAGTTTCTGAGTGTAGTGCATTGAATTCAATTAATTTCCCATATACAGCATAGTAGGTGCATTAAATTAATCTGGGCTATTTTTTTTGTTAAATTTTTACCACCTTTCTGGAGTTAAGTGTTTCCTATATTTATCCATGTCTAAATACAATTTTTCAATTAGTGTCTGACACTTCTTTTATACATATATATCATTTTTGTAACTTATAGTCATGTTTGGCTGACATACAGAGCTATGCCCTATACCTTGTTTATGTTAGAAACAAAGGCTCTCTGAACTGCAGCTATGTTTATAACTATTTGTGGTTTAACAAATGACAAAATACAGAAGACTTAAAAATCTTGGTCTGGAAAAAATATCCCAGTCTGGTTTATGTTTTCATCTACTTTCTACCCACATTTATTGATTTTGTTAACTGTTTCAGCCATTTACTGTATACTCCTTTGACCACACCATATTTATGTTGTATGCAGGTAACTGACAGCTGAAGCAAAAAAACATCCAGGATGAAGTTCTGGCATTTCTGAAAGCTCCCATTGACTTTAGGAGAGCCACGAATTTCCATGTTGGATTTTTGTCTCTCTTGCTTCATCTTCAGAATTAACTGTTCTCCTGGACAAATTCAAAGCTTATCTAATTAATCTTATCCTGTACCAGACTGACTGGTTACACTCTGAGGCATATAGACACAGACGTTCCCACTTAAACTCTTTGTGGATCCAAGAAAACTATGCATTGTGGGACTGGCTTATTACTCAACCCAGATTAAAATTTCCATAATTCAGTACTAATAGCTGAGAGTTGCCTAAAATAGGGAATGTTTGGTGAGAGAGGAAAATGTACATAGGAATTTGGAAGATTAATATTTGATTCAAATATTTGAATATTTGGATTTACATCCGCTCCCTCATTTTCATTTCTTCAGTTATTAGTGCTACCAAAACAAGCGATCTGGAGATGTTGTCTGAGAAAAGTAAGATTTTGAAGTCACTATTTCTTACCTCTTTTTTTTTTTTTTTCCGGATTTTTTTTTTTTTCAGAGTCTCTGATCATCAAGCTTCTTCCAGAGGGTACACTTGATAGTCGCACTCTTTTGCTACTCCTCCCATTTTATTTAGGGGCTGACACCTCTGGATGAGGGATTGCAGTTTTGTGCATTTCCCTGCTGCCTCACACAACAGTTCGGATCCAGATCAAGATCAGTATTATCAATAATAATAAAGTTTCTAGAGCCAAATTCTAGGTCCAGCCATTCATGTGAGCTACCTTCAAAAACTATACCGCTATCCCTCACTGTAACATTTCAGTCCATCACAAAATTAATCCTTTGCTGATTCTCTCCAGCATTCTTGTGTTGGAAGGAAGTGCTATTATCCCCAAATTACAGTGGGGATTGGAGACATGCAAGCAGTGTCAACGTTAGTGTTCAAGTTAGGATGAGGAGCATGATTTAGGATGAGGAGCAGGATGAGGAGCAGGATGAGGAGCAGTCCAATCTGCTAATCTGCTGTCTCACTTCTCCTCGTGGAGTGAAATTAGAGTTTCTGAGCTGGATTCTTTTCATAAGAAATGGAATTGCAAATGCATCCAGGAGCCACATCTCATGTGCCACAACAGAGGATTCAATCTATGGGACTTAAGCAGAGCTTGTCCAAAGTGAAAATGTAGAAGTATGCGAAGTGTAGATATTCAGTCCTCAGAATCAGCTGCTTTGCTCTAAATATCTGCTCCCTTTGGTCTAAAATACTCCCTAATGTTAACAGCTATGATGTCTTCTTTAGTCACATAGAAAAATTTCAGCTCACATTAACCATTAGTCTGCCACAAGGACTACACTGAAATCTGAAGTACAGAGAAGAGCTTCAGCCTCCGTCCCACCAGGAGGAAAGTGCTCCATGTGCCCCAGCTGTGCTCCCAGTGCACACTGCAAGTCTCCGAGTATAAGTGTAAACAAACTTGAACCCCCAAACCCCTCCACAACAGGTTAAATCAATAACCGAGATGTATCCTAAGTGAACTAGTGGAGCCAGCAGAAGAGGTTAGCTGTGCCAGCATAATGAACCAGAGGAGTTATGATGCGACCTTTTTCAAGGACATTTCAGGAATCTGTTGATATATTCACTATATGACTGACAATTTAACCTGGAATATTGACTGTGGCCATGTTTAGGGACCACTGAAACTCAAGGCATTGGGTTATTTTGCCCTACTGCTTATATCTAGATCAGGTCATAAATACCAGATCTCTATAGAAACTTGGCTCATAGTATTTGAAGAATGACTCTTTGTGTGCCGATCCGGACTACAGCACCCAGACAGTTGATCTGAGTAGTAACAGAAGCCTTCTCTTGTCCATCAGCCTTAATTGCTTGGCGTTCATGACAGGAAGAACTAGTTATCTGAAATATACTGTAATGCAAATGATCATTCAGTGTTACATTCCCACACATTTCTGTTTTTATGGAGATTTGGGGTAGGTAGGATCATCACCTGAATATGTCAGGTTAGAGACCATAGCTTTGCATTTCTCCTACACATTTTTATTTTGTGTTCACTTCTCTCTAAAAGCCGTTAAGCAGGATGCCTACTCCTTTTTATTGTCCTAATTTATTTTTACATTTCACTTAATCTTCCACCCATATGGTGGCAAGTAAAACTGTAGTTTGGCCATTTAAGGTCATGGCAATATGCAGTGTCCTCACAAGACCCTCTGGGCCCATACGGTGTTAGCAAAGGAGCTGAAGCTTGTCTTGGGGCAGAGAGACCCTGCTGTGCTGCTTGCACACTTGAAATTGGAGCATTCCTGAGTCACAGACCAGATGATCTGACCACTGTGTACAGCAAACCATAAACTCCCTTCAGTAGCCTGTGGTACAACTTTCCACATATGCCCTTACAATCTAACTATATGACAGCAGCTTTCAAAAAGCAGTAAAAGAGAATCTTTCCTCATTTCCCCTATTAAATTGTATTCCTTGATGGGGGCTTAAAGCAGTCATTGTAGTACCAGATGCATCTCACTGCAGGTGATTCTCTATATTAAAATACTACTACTACTACTACTCCTATACAAAGGAGTTTAAGTTTCTGTATTTTTTTGAGGTGGTGCAAAGGAGACACAATAGGGACTCAGCCCCTTTTTGGAGCATTTTCGGTGCTACTTATGCCAATATAAAGAATATATAAAGAATTATATGAATTGCAAAGAGAATTTCCTCTGCAAACCACAGAGGCAGAATTTGGTCCAGCATTTCCGTAACATTGGACATGAGCTGTTTTTCCACTGATGCTCTTTGATTTGCAAAAAAAAAGGAAAGCTATAGGATATGTAGTGTTCAAATAGACTTTGCATTCCACTGTAACTATTAGTAATGGTACGCAGGCTACAATTTAAGGAGACCTATTAGCTTTTTGAGATGCTAAATTACTGCAGAGCATGCAATAATAATAATATGGGAAAAGACAGCACCCTAGTGGGTTGAAACAAAGAGCACTGTGCAGCCCTATCGTACTCAGTCTCTATAACACTCCTTTTTTGCACAAAAAAGTTCCTTCCTGGGGAGTGCACTTGTTGTAGACTGACACTGCAACCTCCTTACATAATGGCCATGGTTTGGTGAAGTACCTCATTCGCACACAAGACTTTAAGGCCTTGAGCAGTCTTGCCTAACTTAATACCTGCTCAAAGTCACCTGCTCAAAGTTAAGCCCATCCTTAGGACTTTACCTGAACACAGACTCTGGAGTTAGCCAACACTTCAACTTTTCAGTCGTCTGACATGGGCAGTGGGAGTTCCTTTAAATCCACTTACTAGCCTGGCCTTTTCTTTTTCTAACTTTGGTGATCTTGTGTTTTAAGTCTTTAAGGTAAAGTATCTAATGCTGTTCTTCGTACCTGAGCACTGCCAGTGCCAGGGTTTAGTTTTCTCAAGTGTGATTTGCAACCAACCTGATGACCCTACAGTTTGATAGCTGGCAGCAAAGTTGAGTAGAAATAAATCTACGCTTTTTCAGTGCTCTAATTTTTTAGATGCAGATATTTGTAGCAGAAAAAAAAATCAAAAACAAAAAGTTAATTAGAAATTAAATATTTTAATTGCAAAAGAAAAGGGAGACAAAGGTGTCATTTGTAAATATGCCTTCTGGAAAATCTGACTCACTATTACACAGAAGCTTGAAATTTTGGCTATGCTAAACTTCTGTCTTTGTCTTTAACAGTGCTGGAGTGCCTCCATATTTTCTTGAATTCCCTGTCCTGTAATAAATAAATAAATAAATAAAAATAAAAAAAATACAAAAACTGAATGGCCAAAAAAAAAAAAAAAAAAGGCAGTATAACTATAATAATAGAAACCAATAATCAGCCCAACCACCTGGCTTGCTCTTCATGCCTTTAGGCTCATTTGTGCATTTTTCCAAAAAACTTTTTTAGCATATACTGTATGCATATCTCTTCGATCAGGGATGAGAACTTCAGGAATCTTCCTCTGAGGTAAAGGCCTTTAGACACAGGGCTACAAAGTCAGACTTTTTCTTTTGCACCTGAATGAAAATAAAATTGAAGGCCTATTTCCTGGAAGGAGAAAAAGTGCTCTTGTGCTTTTACACATTTGTGCTCAAGCAGGGCAACAGGGGTCCTGCTATAATGTCAATCATAGTAAGTAATATTGATGAAGTTATATCTTTGAAGCAAAAAATGTATTTAGAAAACAATGTTAACAACTGTCATTCTGTTCTCACAAAAATAAGTAAGGTCTAGTTTCATATCTCAATGTGCAGTAGCCAGCAATAATCTTTCAGAGAACAGTGTTTTGATGGTATTTTTGTCCTTTTCTGTTGCCTTGCCTTATTATCCTAGCAAAGCAGTTTGTTAACTATAGCCCTCAAATATTGTTGAATATAGAAGTGATCCTGGTAAGTGGTCAGAGTTCTTAGCTTCATTAGGAAACTCTGCTTTGAGTCCAGTCCAATTAGTTAGAAGAAGCTCCTGGATTTGTATTCAATGTGTTTTCTTCCAGTAGATTTACAAGGCAGATTCTTCAGAAGAACTACTTATACATTTGCAATGTCATCCTTTATTTAGTTCAATATTGAATTAGTATTAACTGCTAATATCTCCTTCGAGTAATACAAAACTTTTTCATATTTTTCATTACTCAGTTTCTTTTGATGATGCTACTTTCTCAGCAAACTAAATACTCTCTTTGTCTGCCTGTTTTGATTTAAAACTGATATAAACATTTCCAAGGGATCTTGACCTTTACCACAGGAGCTGAAAGTCACATAGATGAGAATACTTGGAAAATTTGGAACTTGTAGATGTCTGTGATTAGGTGCATACTGCGGGTATCACAATTTGCAGTACATCCTACGGAGAAATAGGAGACTTCCATGATTTAACAAGAATTGTGCAAATATGCAGCCCTCAACACCGTTTATGAATTAATCAAGTGCACAAGCACCTCTTATGAGGACTTCATATCAAGTAAGGAACTCGCCTAGGGACATAATACTAAAAGGCCCCTACAAAACTCATTAATAGAAACTACATCTTCCAATTTTTAATTTAAATATATAATAGAAAAAGAAACAAGCTGTATCTACTTATCACTGGACTTGAATTAGAGATAATATAATGCAGGGATTAGAAAAGTTTAAAAAATGCTGAATAAATACATATTTTATATTTAGACAGCACCATTCCACCAAGACATTTCAAAAAGCAATTTTGACACTGATGCAAATATTGTTTTGCCAGGCACTTATTTTCGGTACAAAAGACTTCATTTTGTTGTCATTACTGACACATACTTTTTTTCAGGAAGCACAATATACTCCAATAGAATTGAAGGAATAGATAAGTAGGACAGGTCCATTGTGACTCAGCTGTCTGCTCATCCAGTTCTTCTACAAGGCGGGAGTAAGGAGTTTAGCTTAACCTTTGAAAAAGGAGTAAAATTAGGTAAAGTTGTGTGAAGTCACTATATTTCTACCTGGCTATTATGGAAGTACTTTTAAATGCTACCAGGCAGTACAGATAATATAAAAATTCCAATACTGTCTTCGACTTGAGTCAAGGGTACACTTAAAGAGTTATTAGCACCCAGCAAAGTGTGTTAAGTCTGACATTCATGATGTCTCAGTTATTAAATAGATACTAGTACACGTACTGATTTTCTTATAAAATTTAATAATGATAATGACCTTTCCATTTAGAATCAGGCTTTCAATGCTGAAAACACTAGCAGATTTATAGAATTTAATGCTAGACGCAAATTACAGATCATTGTCAGTTTTTCTCATATACAGAACTTGAAATGTATTTTTCACTTTTCGTCTTGAACATTCACGTGTCATAATGACCACCTAATGTATATATTTCTATGCATAGCTAACATAATCGATGTTACACTCAATTTATCATTTGATTTAGTGCTCCTCTGCACCAGTGCATTATTCCACCGAGATGATCTGCACACTATAGTGCCTTTTAATGTAAAAAAGATAGAAAAATTGTGCCATGGAATCTGCTGCTGTTACTAAACAACAGAGAAGATGGTTTGTGCAGCAAAACATCTTCATTAAATAGACTAGTATTTAAATCATTTGGGGCAAAGAGTGAAACCAGACATAGAGGCAGGTTTTTTTGCCACTCTCTGCTATAACACTACCGCAGAGATTTTTCTTTTTAGATACACTGAATGGCTATGATATAAACTAGTGNCATGCCTCAAGCAAGCAGAGACTCATGAATTTCTCATTAAACTCATTAGAATCCTTCAGTTTTGCTGATCTCCACTGAGCACTTCGTATAAATATTTTCTTGAACAGCTTCTTATACAGCAGTTAGTCACTTTTCATTTTTGCTGGAAACTGCATTGTGGTAAAAAATTGCCTTGGAGTTAAACATATGTTTATTGTATAAAAAAAAAAAAAAAAAGTGTGTGACATTGTTAACAGTGAGAATAATTTGGGCAAGAGCACTCAGCTTAGAGTCAAAATTACTACATTTCAAGGACTAGATTTTCCTCTATTAAAAATCAACACTATTCTGCTGACTTCAGTACTGCTCTGCCAGTCTATGTGAGCCCAGGATCTAGCCCATTTCAATAATGAATGAGAATAACTCCAATGGGAATTACGGCAGCTGAGAATTTGACCCCTGACTCCTCGATACACAGAGAAGAAAAGGCATCTTTTTTAGAATACTTAATATATTTTCTTATGCACAAACCAGGGATTATTTCTAAAACAAACAAGCAAAACTCTATGCTTCAGCAGAGCCGTTTGTAAGAAAGGATGAATATAATGAAGGGGGACCATATTTCAGTTTTCTTTTTCTTTTGCTTTATTTTTCCCCACAGGTCTTTTGCCCCAATCCTCTATGCTATGCTCCACATACCTTAATAATCCCTGTGCTTCTAATTAACCACTGCATTCATGTGTGATTTTGTGTCGGTTATCTGAGGGTGCAAAGTTATGTGAGGTTTTAAATTCCAGTACTGTCAGAGAAGGCAGTTTATATGGGAGTTAACGTTGTTATATGACAAAATATGAGTTTAAAATTTCTATCTCTGATAAATTCAGGAGTCTATGCTTACAGTTGTGATTTTAAGTCAGGCTTAAGAGTGTGAATCATGTTGTGTAACTTTAGGTGGGTTCTGAATTTATCTGAGCTTGTTCCAGTAGGCAATGGAGGTGCAGCATTTGTCTGCCTTATAGACCTCTTCCTAATTTAATTGCACTCTAGAAGTGCCTGTTTCTCTGTACTGACTATAAAGGAAGCCCTGGGAAACCAGCACAGATGTAGATGTCAACATTTGTTCAAATAAATTCCACCCTAAATTTTTCTCTCCCAGGGAAAAGAATTCCCTCATCTCTCCCAGGATAACCCTACCTTAAAGGATCTAGTCTTCTAGTACACTCTGATAATCCTTTTTTTACAGCATTTATTCTCAACTGCTTTAGGATCAAGAGTGAAAAATGAAAGATGCCTGATATAGATTGGGCAAGATTTCTGGAGAAGGGGTAAGGAGATGAAAGATAAGGATGAAAATTTTTGTCTGAGGAACTGGAAAATACCATGCCAGGTATTTCCCCTTGTGGAGGAGATAGAGCTTGTCATTTGGTTCCCACAGGGAGCTCACAAAGGAGATTTTGCTTGTACTGCCCACAAACTTTCTGGACAGTGAATACCTGCTACAGGAATTAAAGCTTATAAGTCATTCATGTAATATAATGTTAACACAAGCAGAAAGAGAGTTCCGAGAAAGTAGTTTTGAAAGATCCGAGTATTTTATTCCCAGGCACAAGACCCAAAAATGACTATTAAATCATCTAAGACCAGGCACTGAAATGAATGGCATTCTTCTGCTTTTTGAAAAACAACTTGTATGTGCAATGTTTAGCTATCATTACCCGATCCAGAAAGTTTAAGTCTATACATGATCCTAGTCTCAAAGCAACTGGTTCAGCTAAAAGCTTGCAAAATTGCATTTCTTGGGCATGTTTACATAATTACATAAAAACAACGTGGTTAAAGATTTGGGGTAAAAAAAAAAAAAAAAAAACTTGATACACTAACATAGTGAATGTAAAAAGAGAAGCACAGTTAATACTTTGATTTAAAGTAACTGGAGAGTGTAAAAATACTGGATATGTTATCTTTGAGGAGCCAATTTTTCTTTGGCTTTACAAAGAAACATATGAGTTCTCTTTTTACAGACACTGGAAACCGCTAAGCATTAACAAGCAGTACTGTTTTATACAGTGATTGATATTAGCCAATTTTACAAAAATATGAGGGTATTACTTCTGCAGTACTTCATCTAATTATTTTTATTATTTTACCATGGCTGTGGTGAAACTCAGTCCCCAAATTCCAGATCTGGATTAACTGTCCCATGAAATTTATAAAGGAAACAATTTATAGTGGGGTTTTGGTTAGTTGAAACCAGAAATATATTGAGAACAAAATCGCAGTTTTGAACACTGCTGGACAGGTGGGAAATTTGATTGCAGATTCCAGCTTATGACCAGGATTTTTAATATACCAGGATAAATCTTTAAAAAATACTTCAGAGACTTTACTGCTACACTTTTATGAAACATGTTTTCATTTTGAAAACATTAAGAAGACCTTTGATGAACTATTATTATCAATGTTGTTTGTATAATTAATGCATAGTTAGTCTTTAACATTAAAGAAAGCAGCTAGCCTCAACTTAGAAATCCAAAGTTAAAGATGCCATTCTACATTCAATTTATCCTCTGGCACCTTGTTATTGAAGAACATATAATGCTAACATCACACACAGATCTGAGAGTCCACCATTACCTAAGCACAACAGGGTAAGCTAACGAGTGTGTCAGCCTTTTGTTGGTCCATGTCACAACCTTCACGCTACTTTGTGAGAAGAACTGCTGTCAGGGCATTTCAAGTTGCTTTTGAAATAGTGCCAAGAATGAGGAGGCCCCACTGTCCAATTGCCTTTCCAGCATTAACAAACTATATAGGGGGAAAAAAAATGAAGAAATTGCTCAGTTTGCATCTCAGTGCATGAAAAATTCTAAAGTGTTGCAGGGACATTTGATTATCCAGAGGGCATCACACCATTTTTGACTGATAAAGACCCTTTCTGGCATCCTACTGGCTACCTATATGAACATTTCTTTTGTATTTTTCTTTCAACAACTGAGAAATGGAGAAAGTGGAAAATGAGGTTATGGGGGAAAAAAAAAAAAAGAAAGAAACAGGAGAAAACACAATGTTTCATGAGATTGTTCTAAGGATAACCATTTTGTTTATGTAGCATTACCTACAGCAAATTTATGTTTATGTAGCATTACCTACAGCAAATATTTCTTCATTTGTTCTTTAAGGAGTTGTTGCAATAAAGCACCCTCCATATTCTAAAAGTATATTCTCTATATGAAAGCAAAATAGGCTCAGGCGTAGTTCGTATATTTTTAGGGATGCGTTAATTATCCAGTAGATGTACTATAATTTCCGTTATGATATGTGAAAATATGTGAATCTTTGTCACAATGAGTTGAGATATCTTGAAAAAGCAATAATCATGATACAGTTTGCCCTGACAATGGGACCATTCATATCCTTAAAGCATTGTTCATGTTTAAGTGGCATGTAGGTTTGAATCTTTCAATATGTTTAGGACTGAATCTTTCAACAACTATTTATGCAGATGAAATAGGCTTTATTCCGTGATGACCCACAATTACCAGTGATTTCCAAAGCACAAAAAGTTTGAAGAAGACTTTTTACTGCACAGAATAAGCAAGTTATATTCTTAAAGATGTATATAGACTTCATTACTTCATTGGCTCATAGCATATCTCTAAATATGGAAAATCTAACAGCCAATAAAAAAAAATGCTCATTATTTTTGAGTCATAGTATGTATACAGTAACTAATTCCATATAAAATAATACATAAAGATCCTCAATTCTCAATCTCATTTCAGAAGCATTTACACCATGACTGGGCCAGGCTTGGCAATCTTCTGTCTCTAAAGCAGACAGAACTGCAGAAGAAGAACCAGGACTGCCAAAACATTAAACTGTTGAAACACAACAAATAGTTCCCACCATTATTTTAATAATAACTGCATTATTAAACTGAGTATAATCTGTAAACTATAGATTCAGTCTTCAATATACAGAGAATTTAGTGTGCTTGCAGAAATCTATTAAAATAATGGTGAAAACTGTTTAATTGATTTAAACTACAAGCATCACTTAACATATATGCTTGAAAAATTATGGTTTCTCATGTGACCACTGGCATGAATGGTCAGAAATGTCTAATTCTGGCTATTAATGGTTAGCTCTACCATATTCCAATCCACAATATCAAGCCAAAGATCAAGATGCTGTATATTCCATAATGCTTAGATGAATAAGCAGTCAAGAAGACATTCCCTTATATATATGTATGTATAAACATAAATAAATACATAGATATACATACAAGAATTTATACATAGAAGAGGAAAAGAAAAGCAAATCCCTCAGGAGGACATAGCACTACATCTTATTTTTAGCAGTTTCCCAGGATAAAATGGTGTGTAATTCAAAATAAGTGTCACAAATCATAGAATTCAATTGCTAAATAACCCCCTTACCCTCAAAAATGCATAAAACAGATTTTCCCTTTTAGGTAGAATAAAAAATTGATTGTTATATGTGATTAATCTGGACATTTGAAAAAGTTTCATGTGATAATCCTGCAGTTTAGTTTGACAAGAGTAAAGTTTAGGCCATTCTAAAATCATCACAAGGCTTATTCAGTTTTCAGGGCCAAAGTATAGCAGTGAGTCGCAAGTCAGTTTAATCCTGTACTACAGAACAAAGGGCAATTTCTGCTGAACACTTCTCAGTGGATATGTAGATGAGAGATGAGATGCAATGTTGCTGAAATATTCAAAAGCTGATACCCATACCAAGAGAAATTCTGTAATGTAAAACATATCATAGCCTTATTTTAGTTCTTTTAATTTCTTGCTCTGGGGTTTCTCCCTCAATAAATTGCCTCCTTGACTGCCAGCTTGTGGAAATCCATCGGTCTGGTTGGCTTCCCAGCTGCATAGGCTATTCCCAGTCTCTTAGCCATAAATAAAACGAGTTGCCTGTAGCTTAACTTAGCCTGATTGGCACATATGGCAATTGATTAACTACAAGTGACATCAGGGGACTGCCTCTGAATACAGTCTTTTTTTCTAACTTCCTAATGAAACTATGGACTCTCCCCTTTAGGGCAGAATCATCCATTAGGCCCATGCGGTCTGAGCTGAAGTCTCCTTAGATTCTCTCATAGCAATGTGATAACCTTAAGGTTCTTACAAAGCAATGTCAGAGACTTTTCTGTAAGAGGAATGATTCAAAGAAATAACCTGCTTTGTCTCACTTAGAAGAGCAATTTGGAAGTGGTTGTCTTGGCACTTTCTTTCTGACACTTCCACTCCTCCTCTCACATTTCTCAGTCTCAGATTGTTCTGTTCAACAAAAGAGACATTGCAATAAGAACAGTTTATGTTTCTACAGAATCTTCTCTCTGAACAACTTCGTAAGATGCTTTATGAGATTTAGCATTGCAGTGTGCTTACGCATTCCACTAGTAAAATGCCGGGTGCTTTGCCTGGGCAAAGAGAAGTTCAGTGACTGGCCGTGCATCCAGAAAAACTGAATAGGGCATGATAATTACAAGCTGTTGAATAAAAATAGTTTAAAAGTAACCACTGAAAGTGTCCACTAATCAGCTGTTATATCTTTGAGCACTTCTTGCAAAGAAAGTATCTTAGATTTAGGGGTGGATACTAAATACATTCAGCTGAATCACGGCAAAAACTTAAAGGTCTGGAAGAAATGAAGGTTCAGGAAGCCACATGCACCACTATGTCAACTGAGAATCTCCAGACAAGGAGCATCTTCCTCACAAACAATGGACTGGGCCTTTCCAAATTATTTAGGAGACCACATACTACACACAGCTTTATGGAAAACACACAGCTCTGTGGTAAAGCTGCCTTGTAATAATGCCAGGTGATATTGGGTTTATTTTTCTGAATGCCCAGAAAAAAAGGCCTTGTAAATGTACAACCTTTTCTTTTTTTTCCAAGCATAATAAAATCTCTGCTTGCTAAGTGCATCTCTAAAAATAATAATGCAGCTGCAGGCTATCGAAATGAGGTCTAGTCTGACTTTTTTTTTTTTTTTTAACAATATTTGGTACACAGGTGACACATGAGCTATCAAGGTCACAGGGATTTTTCAAGTCTGAAAAACTTGATGGACAAAATAGGCAGAGTTGTTGAAGCTGCAGGATTTTCACTCCATATCATTACATGTGCTGATGGGAGGATGGAGACTGTTGGTTCCCACATCTCATTATATGTTTTCATAAGGAGTAAAAGGAGTAACATAAAGGACTATCACTATCTCCATTGTCTGAAGGTTATAGAGTTGTGATTACATTTTTATCATGGGGCAGTAGAGGCAATCTTTCAAAACTGGGCCTGTGACCAGGTAAAAAGATTTTTTTGGCCCTAATACTTCATACCCAAAAATGCAGGTCAATTCTGTGATCTGCTGAGGGCCTTCAATGTTATGCTGAGCATCTGTAAGAGAGAATGGAGCCTGGCCCAATATAGCCTTAGTATTAACTTTTCTTTTTTTAATTTTAATGAAGAATGACTTGCATACCAGAAGGACATTTACATTAGTCAGTAGAGAACACTGAATGTAATCACGGTAGTTATTCTTCCTTATTTGTCTTAGGCCTGCTACTCTTCCTGATAACATAACAGCTTCCTTAATTTCCTCGTCTCCTCCATGCCTTTTTTTTATTTTCCCCATGTGAAGAAAAAAGCTAAATGAAATTCATCTTGAATAACTGGCTGTGTAAAACTTAGGCATGTAGTCTAAGCCATTCAGCAGAGACACAAATGTCTTGTGTGCTTAGATTCATAGATAGACATTTAACTTTCAGTCTGGTTTTAGTCACTTTTGCATAATCAAGGGCTTCTGTCATCATTAAGCCCTTAAAAATGTATTTTTTCCTTGACTCTCCTATTCTTGAATGCCAGAGGTCAAGACCCACGAAACCAGTCATGTCCCTCTGCACATATCCACATGCACAAATTGGATCAAGTCTTTATCCTCTAACAGTTCAAGCTTGTCTTCAGATTCAAGCTGAGCATGAAAAGAGCCAAGACTTTGCTTCAAAATCATGATGCTGAATATTGTCCAGCTCATGGACTGCATGGAGAGTGATGCAAGACGGAGTATAATAACTTTATCATGGATAGTCCTGCCTTTTGTGATGCTCATCCCAGATTGCCTGCTGACAATTATAGGATACATTCCCAGGGCATTTGTATCACTTTGTTTTTCTAACCTAAACAGTCCCCATACAGATGCTAGACACAACTCGATGCCTTATTGAATTGCTACCCCAGAGCACATTTTAGCACCGTCCTGTTTGGTGGGAAGTTAAGATGACCTCCTTGATGCCTGGATGGGAAACATGGCATATAGCCTTGGAGGAAGTTTCCCTGGAGAGAGCTGCTCTTCAGGAATTGAGAAAGCTGTGTCACAAATCCATATTTATTTATTATTTTTTAATTATCTTTATTTATTAGTAATAAAGATTTTAATAATCTTTATTTATTAAACTTTTTTATTTATTTATTTTAACCAATGCTTAATCAAAACAATCATATAAATGCTGAGGATAACAAAACCTATCTGTATGAGAGTTCCCATAGAACTCTTCCCAGTGCAGCCAAATTTTCAGGTAAATACATACAGTAAAACCCAGACTTACAAAGATTATGCTTAAACCAGATATGTTCATTTTCCTCATGAAAATGACACCAATCTGTTTCAAGAATTCTTATTCTTCATTCTCTAAAGCCATGAAAAATTATATATTATATTTAGAGTTCATCTAATTTATATGTGAGAATTTTGTAAACATCAGTATTATACTGTGTACCGCTCATTCATTTGGTTCTCTAGTACATTAGATGAGGAAAGCACACATGCATTGCATTTTGGAGATTTTATTTTAAGAGCTGCTTTAATGAATTCTTAATTACATTATTCAAAAGATCCATTATTCAGCATTCATCTCACTTCTAAATGAAAGTCTTTACCTGACATGTGAATGAAATGAGTCTAAATGCTTTCCATGCCACCTAGGGATTCATAATAGACTTGCTGAATGGCAGCAGCAGATTTTCTTTCTGTTTTAAATTTTTGTGGATTGTTGGTAGAGATGGATAGGTATGAAATACTCAGCTGTCCCACATACCAGTGAACCGTCTAGGCGCACTCAGTCTCACCTGATGCAATGCAGCCATAGTGCTTGATATGGGTGATAGACAGAAAACCTTGGAAGAAAAACATACATAACATTTCAAAGACGATTAAATATATTGATGTAGCTTCTACAGTATTCAGCAATATAATTTGGGGTCAAAAATGCTTATAGTTGCTTATTAAAGCTCTTCTCTTTTGTGGTGCACCATGAGAAAAAGTTTAATGTTTAAGAAATCAATATTTTTTGCAAAAAGGGGTGACAATACTTTTTCTTACTCCCCATTCATATCAGTGGAACTAATATGTGATATTAAATTTGGAAAAGAGCTCAAAAACTCAAACTACTGTATTTTGTTTCGGGACTGTAGTCAACAGCTTGAAATGTATGAAGTATGCAGTGGCTGATCAGGATTGTATTGTCATTACATACATTGGGCCAAATTCCACCATGGCTCAGTCCACTTCTGTTCCCAGCCAGAAGCTGGACCATATCCCAGGACCGTTCGTTTCAAACTGACTCCATTGCCCATCTTGCAAAAGGACTAGCATAGTTTAAGAGGATGAATTTACATAGTGTTATTTAAAAACCTGGGCACACCTTTCATTAAAATCATACCTGCTCATTTGGGTCGTAATTTTGCCTACACAAAGACGGCAGAATGTCATCATAGAAACTACCAGGAAAAACAAAACAAAACAAAACAAAACAAAAACCCCACACACATCTGCTACTTTGTTTTATAAGGAAATTTAAAATTTGGCATTAAAGCTAGGGAAGTATCTATGTCCTACACCTTTGATTGATTATTTCCCTGCCTTCACATTCTCTTATGAAATAATATTGAAATAATATTATTTAGAACACTGCAGTTATTACCATTGTAGTTACCACTGACTAGTTACCGATGCAGAACCTTAATTTCTTGTAAAAACATTGAAAGATTAATCTACATTTTCTGTAGATTAAGAATGTACATTCTCTTTTCATTAAAGAGATGACAAACTTTTTGCATTTCATATTTACATGTCATGGATAAATTATTATATACATTCTCTTTTTAGCTATCTATGCTTTATAGAGTCACTTTTTCAAAGGAATGCATATTAAAAGACTTTTGAGTGCTTTTACAGTGCTCAGATCAATTTTTAAAAGTACATTTCTTAAACTACATTTTTCTGCTTTTCATACATATAGATGGAGCTTTGCTAGTGTCGAGGCATTGGCGGATATATCATGACCTTTCCCCCTACCTGATTATGAAGATGACTGTGAAATTTAATATGCTGCTTTAATTCAAGACCATCATTTAGGGCTCAGCACTGGAAGGTGTTGAGCACGTCTCACAAAGTGCCCCGCATCACCAATTCCTGCTGGCTTTCTAATGTAGCTCTGTGCAGGACTGTGTTAATAACACGAAGCCCGTAGCACTTGTGCGATGCAGCCAGGCACCGGTTAACGAAGCAGCCACACTACGAAGCAGGCTGAGCCACCTACTGATAAAAAAGGCAGCATTTTAGAACCTAAGAACTCTCCGATGGAAAAAAAAAAAAAAAATTATCTGCTCTTGTGATGGGCAAAATGCATGAGTGCTGCTCACAGGGACTCCCATTCCCCCAGCCTAAAGCTGCCGTCTCTCGGAGTGATTAAAGTGCACCCTTGAGGAGTCGCATCACACTGCGCATCCTGTGCAAAGAGATCCTTCAGCGCTCACCAACAACTGACCCAGCCTTTGCAGCTGGTTTCTCAACGCATAAAGTGCTGGGTTTTTTTTCCTGGTTAAACAGAAAAACACATAAATAACCATGTGGAAAATAATGATGAAATGAAACAAATGCATCTGAGGGCATTTATGAAGCACTAAGGTATGTTTATTAAGTTGTCACTTCCAGATTTGTTTGTCCTTTTTCTTTTTTTCTTTTTTTTCTGCATTCACTCAGCTTGCAATTCCATGCTTCCATGCTTTTTTGTCTTTTTTTTTTTTTTGGTTCTTTTCCTTAGGAAAAAAATGCAGCCTGAGCCTCTCTTTTAAGGTTCTTTTAAGGTTCTGGAGAGACATGCACCTAATTACCAAACCATTTAACACATAAGCAACCTCTCTGGAGTGAAATGCAGCCCTCCAAAAGGCAGGCCCCAGGACACATACACTAAGCTTCAGTGCACAGCAGATACTGTGGAAAATGAAAAGATGTCAGTCTTGCAGACTATCAGACCAGGCAAAACTATCTCTAATCCCACTGAACTGTGTCTTCTATTAGTTCAACGGAAATCATCCAGGGTTACTAGCTGCCCATAATACTTAGGTTGCAGCCAATTGTTTTTCACAGACTTTAGTGTATTTATTTTGACATAACTTAGTAAGCTATAGCAGACCTGGGAACAAGGAAATATTAGGGACACAACCCACAAAGGCATCTTACGCACTCAGACTGGGGGACAAAGGAATCAAAAACGCAAGATTCACAGAGCCAGTGTGGGAACAAATGAAACAGAGCATAAACTTCACAGTACAATAATCACGACAGTCAAACGGGAGCAAAGATACTAAAATCACGAAAATTACTGCCTGAGAAATAGCAGTGAAATGAAACAAATATGCCTAATAGGGCTTGTTATGCACTGAGATGTGACTAGTGAGACACCACTCGAGCCCTATGGACTATTTACCTCTTTTTTGGTTGTTTTTTTTTTGTCTTTTTTAATGCAGCAGTTGCGTAGTGTAATATTCCTGACTGCTATAGGGGACAGCCCAGTGGACTAGGTCTCCTCACTTCACTGAAGTGTCTATGCCCTAAGTTACAGAGTCATGGCCATCTTTTTTCAAATCTGGCCCCTGAACCTTGCAGTTATAGCTGCACAGTGGTCTAATTGCCAGAAGAAGGAGGTAATTTAATATTTGGACACATCTTCTATGCGGTTAATTTTAAAGTTATTCCAAATACATCTAATAACTTTTATAGAACTAGGACACAGTGAGAAAACAATTTTACCGAGCAAAACATCAAAAGTTTTGTTCACTTTTCCAATGTGTAATTTCCAGGATACTAAAAAGTAGCTTTGAGTGCAGAAAGCACATGATTCCTTTTAAATGTAATCTAAATTATGGTGAGGTCTCAGTCCAGAGTCAAATGTGTGTTTTTATTAACACACGTCAGTAAGATAGCACCCTGAAAACTTATATGTATAGTTTGATGGAGGATATAGAGAAAGCAGAGTTACTAAATGCCTTCTTTGCTTCAGTTGTTACTGCTAAGGCTAGTCCCCATGAGCTACAGAGCCTGGACACAAGACAGGAAAACGGGAGAGAGGAAGACTTTCCCCTGGTCAAGGAGGATTGGGTTAGAGATTATTTAGGCAAACTGAACACCTATAAATCTATGGGCCTGGATGGGATGCACCCAAGAGTGCTGACGGAACTGGCAGGACTTATTGTTAAGCTGCTCTCCATCAACTTCGAGAGGTCATGGAGAGCAGGGGACATGCTGGAGGACTAAATGAAAGCCAACATCACTCCAGCCTTCAAAAAGGGCAAGAGGGAGGACCTGGGAAACTGCAGGCTAGTCAGCCTCACCTCCGTCCCTGGAAAGGTGATGGAGCAGCTCCTCCTAGAAACCATCTCTAGGCATGTCAAGGAAAAGAAAGTGAGCAAGAATAGTCAACAAGGATTCATCAAGGGGAAGTTGAGCTTGTTCAGCCTGACGACCTTCTATGACAGGATGACTGGATGGATGGATGAGAGGAGAGCCATGGATGTTGTCTACCTTGACTTCAGCAAGGCTTTCAACACTGTCTCCTGTAATATCCTCATAGGGAAGCTCAGAAAGTGTGGGTTAGATAAGTGGACAGTGAGGTGGATTGAGAACTGGGCTGGATGGCAGAGATCAGAGGGTGGTGATAAATGGGGCCGAGTCTAGTCGGAGGCCTGTGGCCAGTGGTGTTTGCAGGGGTCAGTACTGGGCCCAGTGCTGTTCAACTTGTTTACCAATGACTTGGACGAGGGCACAGAGTGCACCCTCGACAAGTTTGCGGACGATACCAAACTGGGTGGAGTGGTCAACACTCCAGACGGCTGTGCTGCTACTCAGAGGGACCTAGACAGGTTGGAGAGCTGAGCAGAGAGGAACCTCATGAGCTTCAACAAGGACAAGAGCAGGGTCCTGCACCTGGGGAGAAAAAACCTCAGGCACCAGTACAGATTAGGGTTTGACCTGCTGGAAAGCAGCTCCATGGCGAAGGGTTTGGGAGTCCTGGCTGACAAGTTAACCATGAGGCAGCAATGTGCCCTCGTGGCCAAGAAGGCCAATGGGCTGCTGGCCTGCATCAGGAGGGGTATTGCCAGCAGGGTGAGGGAGGGATCCAGCCCCTCTGGTGAGGCCACATCTGGCGTATTGTGGGTAGTTCTGGGCTCCCCAGGACAAGAGGGACATGAAGCTTCTAAAAAGGGTCCAGCGTAGGGCCACAAAGGTGATTAAGGGACAGGAGCATCTATCATATGAGGAAAGACTAAGCGAGCTAGGCCTGTTTACCCTGGCGAAGATTGAGAGGGGAACTTATCAACATGTACAAATACTTGAGGGGAGAATGTAAAGAGGGTGGGGCCAAACTCTTCTCGGTGGTGGCCAGTGACAGGACAAGGGGTAATGGATATAAATTGAAACACAGGAAGTTCCACCTCCATGTGAGAAAAAACTTATTTCCTGTGCAGGTGACAGAGCATTGGAGAGACAGAGCCCAGAGAGGCTGCTCTGGAGATCTTCAAACCCCACCTGGCTGCCACCCTGTGCCCCGTGCTCCAGGTGTCCCTGCTTGAGCAGCAGGTTTGGGCTAGATGATCTCTAGAGGTCCCTTCCAATCTCAATCTTTCTGTGATTCTGTGATTCTGTGATGAAGCAAAGGAAAAGCCAACATATTTTGGTTCCTTTTGATAATTAATGAAAAGTTGATCATATTTTGCATTAGATATTTTTAATATTTTGATCACTAAAAGCATAATTCCTGTTTTTCAGAAATGTTTTTCAGAGTATGCAAGATTTTTAATAAAATTGCTGATGCTGATGGTGAATCAGGATGCAATTGTGTTTCAAACACACCAAGATAAAATGTTCCTGTTTTTCAGTCTTTTCTGAAAGTCACTGTAGTAGATTTAATGCATTTCCCACCTCTTCAACTTTTCATTTGAAAAATTAAGTCCATTTGTATTATCTTTTGCTGGGTAGATAGAAGATATGGGTGGTCCTTCTATCAATCAAAATTGTAATTACCTTTCTCAATTGTCTCTGATATTTTATTCAAAAATTACTATGGCTCCTAGGCACTACATTAATACAATGATGGTTATTTTTATTGTTAATAATAATATTAATGGTATTTTTGAAACAATGTATGCAATTCTGTAGGACCATTTCTTCAGTTCTTCATTTCTCTTTTCTCTTTTTTTTTTTTTTTTTTCCATTTAGTTTTGTTTTAATTTTAGGGGCAGCCCTGTAGGCTAATGCTAATATAGACTATGTAAAACCCACAGCAAATTGTCAGCCATTCTTTAAGAATTCACAGCACATGTGTTACCCTGACTTCCTTGCAGAAGATTTGAGGTACAATCATATAATGCAGAAGTAATTCTTTATTAACTGGGCTCTCTGGCTGCACTAATAGTGGTAAACGTGAACAAAAAGAACTTAAGAAGAACCACTTGATATGATAAAGGATAGTTCTTTTACTATTATGATGTATAATTTCCTGTCTTCCCCTGTAAAAAGAAGAAATTTATAGCCATTTCCTGCATGTAGCTTTTTCATTTTAGTTTGACAATCCTTAGCTTTTTTACTTCAGCAGTACCTTTGTCACTGAAACTGTAAGCATTTGAAATTTCTTTCTAATTTGATAAAATATACATATGGCATTAGCATGCTAGAGGTAAAAGGTACTAACATCAAAGTCTGCACAGCTCACATTAGAATGATCTTAAATGGGCATTATATATTTATTTTACAAAGGAAAAAAAAAGTCTCTTAGAAGCAGTCTAAAGCATCTTAATTTTACAAAATGATTCAGTAAAGAATTTTAATTAGTTGTATTACAAATAAATTCACTTTGATAAAGTAATTTAAAAACAGCAGCCATTTATTTAGCAGTTTGGATCCATTTACAAAACAGGTGCATTGTTGCTTTGCAACCTTTAAGGAGTTAAAGGATATACATGGATACCACATCTTTAGAGTTTCAACTTAGAATTATTGATGGGTGTAAAGCTACTCATTCAAAATCATCTAACCTTCTTAACCGGTTAAAAGAGTATAATCCTCTCAGTTATTAGGAGACCTTTGAAGTGAAACAGTGAAACTCAGTCCTTCTGCCTGTTTTGAAAATTCTCACTGACTGTAGACTAAATCAGAGGGAAGTTTCAGCTGCAGCATTTTGTCTGCAGAGTGAGCAGTGGATTACTTAGCTGAACTCTGCTCCAGTCAGGACTTTGTAGTGCTTATAAATCTTGAATCTATCCCAGTTCACCTTAAATTAGCCTTGCAGAAACAATCTCCAAACTTCAGCTGTCTGCTTGGTGGCATCTGGCTAGGTGCCACGCGGAAGCTTAGACACCGATCAATTGTCTTCATTGCTTAAAAATACCCCACATTTTATTAAAAATAAAATATCATAGAATATATACACTTGTGTTTCACTTCATAAAACAGCAGTGTTTTTGGTTCTGTGCAGACCACTGGCAGACACACTGCATATTAGAAAATTAAATGGAAGAGAAACTTGAAAGCTTTACAAGGCCTGAAAGTCTTATTGCACAATAATGCCACTGCTGCAGGAACAGCCTGGGACTGGGCCAAACAAGCATGCCAAGACACAACAGATTTTTCAATTTTCCAGCAAATAGAAACAAATTCTGGTTTCAGAAGGTGTACTCAACAAACGCTTCTCAATATGTTTCTGATTTGTGGTAAGAACGTTTTTACTGCTGGTGCCCTGTACTTTCGAGACATTTATTTCCTAAAAGAAAGATTCCTTTCTATAAACCTCAACTGTCTGTTTTTCAAAGCAATTTAAAATCAAACACACAAATAAAATTTTTAACATATGGAAACCTTCATATTGAGTCTTACGTATTCCAAGTTAAAATTGTTTTATAAACTGTAATGCTTTGCAGATGAAAACACTGAGAAGAAGACTGTTTTTAGCAGTAATGCTTTTTGACAGCGTTAAACCTTGTTTTAGTAATTGACATCAAAATGTTTGGTGGTTTTGAAATGGACCATTAATAAAAATGGCATGTTTTAAGTTTTAAAAATTTTATTTAATACTGTGAAGTTGTATAGAATTACAAATATGATATAGTGTTTTTTTAAGAAAATAATCTTTTACATCTCTATGTTCAAAACAGTTCAGATGCATCTTTAAAGTATTATGTTGGCTCTTTGTTGTAGTAAGTATTGTAGGGTTTGAGATTTTTTTGAGGGGGTTGAGTTTTTTTGTTGTTTTTTCTATTGTATCATGTCTTTTTTTTCTTTTATTTGGCTAGTCATTGCTTACCTTCTACACTGTCTAACTTTCTTCCCAACTTAATTCAGGGTAAGACTGAAGACGGTTTTACATAATGTGGAGAAATTTGTCATTTAAACTTTAGCAGACTACCAGCTTGCATTTTGAATACTTTTAAGATCGTACATTGATATATCTAAAATATTTTTGGAATATTAAACTTTAATTTAAAGGAAAAAGAGCAATTTTGACAAACTGCTTAAAATGTGGATATTTTATTTTATTTTATTTTATTTTATTTTATTTTATTTTATTTTATTTTATTTTATTTTATTTTTCTGATTAAAGTAATTCTATAGGGTTTGACCCCCCTGCCTTAAAAATAGGTATTTCACTAAGGTCCAGTTTACAGAGGAAGTAAGTAGATGCTTACTTTCAAATATGTCTTAAATCTCTTTGACTCCAGATCTGGGAATATATGTTTTCAAGAGTAACTTGAAAAGAGATGTAAATTCATCTGCACCTTCCTACAGGCTGGCCACATGTCTATGGACAATTAGTCTTTTTTTAGAAGCCAGAGGAAATAAAGAAAATGCAATAATGACACAACAAGCCTTTTCACATTGAAGCCACAAATTGTTTTTTCCTCATGATCTGACTTACAACAAGGAGAATGTGCATACCTCAAGTAAGAGCTACCTTAGTCACCAATTGCCAGAAAAACAACCCTAAAGCTGGTAAAAAACAGCAGCAGCCTCCCCCTGACATGCAGCAAATAGAGAACACTCACTAGCTCTGTTTGGGGGAATTCCAGGGACAATTTTTTACTGCTGCCAGAGCAATGTTACTGTTCAGTCACTGACCATGAGAAAAAACAGAGGCAGAAATGCAGGAAGCAAACGCAGGTGCCAAGCGACTGATCTCCCTCGATAGGTAAACATGCAAAAGGAAAATTTCAAAAGGAAATTATTTAAAACAGATGCATGATCAGAGAAGCACCAAGACTGTGGTTACACATTCAGCTGCAGTGCTGCTTAAGCTTGCTTAGACTTTGTTCCCACTGTCCACCCCTCATTCACTCCTTCCTCTGTTTCCACATCTCCCCGTTCACGGTGTTGGCACGGCTATTTGTACAGCTGCACGGTGAACAGGCTCAGGGAATGGGTCTCAGTGAAAAATGACCCACCAAAAATGGATCAGTTCCCTTTCTGATTTACTTCAGAGCCCCTCGATGGGTTGTGCTGGCACATGCGAGGCTATGATGTGGGAATGAGACTGAACAGCTGAAAAAAGGAGAAGCTGTTGAAGGAAGCACTGTCAGCAGCAGAAGCAAGGCACAGCCTGGGGCTCAGGAGGGGGCTCCGTCACACCTCTGGCACTATCTCCTCCCCTGCACAGGGCCATCTCCTTGGCACCTCCAAGGGCAGGTATATCCTTTCTGTGATGGGAACACAAAGTTTAGGTGTGAATGTGTAGTTGGATACAATGAGGAGAGGGTTTTCTAGGTTTTCATTATAATCTGTGGATGTTTAAAGTTCACAGTTCTTCTGTTCTTCTTTCAGTTCTGTAAATACAGGCATCTGGTACCAGTTGAAACTCTCTAAAATAATCTACCAAAGATAACTGACTTCTCCAGAAGTGCATAGATCCACTCTGTTATGTGTGCCTGCCCTCTGGGGATGTCTCAGATACCCTAAGGATCCTTAGACAACATGAGACATCTGTTTACACAACAAAACCAAGCCCCATTGATGGCACCAAGGTACCTAAATAGAGCTGTTTAATTTATCTGTCTCAGGTAGAAACCAGTTAGCCAAAGGCTTGATTCCATTGCCTAAATATAGGAATCTATTGTCATTCAAGTTGTCTTAGATATTCGAGACATCCTTATGGGGCTTGCAAATATTTCACAGGACCTTTGCCCTTTAGAAGAGCAGAAGCCAGACAGGATACCCCAGGGCAGCTCAGATGACATGATGCATATGTGTTTAGTCAAGTGGATGGCACTCTCTTTGTCTCTATTTGTTTTTTGTTAGTAGTAGTTTGGGATTACTTTGCATTTACTCCTCCCCAAAATAACTGTAATCTCCTGTCAGCCTCTCTATATCTATTTTTATTAGTACAAAGGGTCAACCAGACAACGGGCATTTAATGGGTTGACTCATGGGGCCTCCTTTTCCCAGTCACAGTGCGTGCTGTTAAAAACCTACTGTTTTATGTTTTCCTTTGAAAGGACATTGAAAAACTCCCCTCTGACTTGCCAGATTTTAAGGCACAGGAAAGAAAATGGATCTAATCTCTTTCACCAGGTTCCTTGCTCTTAAGATAAAGTGTCTGTCATTTCTTTATACTGTAGGAGATCTCTTAGAGAAGAAAGCTGTTGAGGAGCTGTTGCTTTTTTCTACCAGTAAAAATAAAATTATTTCACAGTAGGCACAGTAGTTTCTTCGTTTATATGACTATGTTTAGTCACCTTTCCAGTATCTTTAAAAATAGTTTCCTATACCCACTGATTTTGATCTCTTTGTAATGAGACCCTCAAAACCAAAATAGCTTCAAAAAAAGGAAAAACGTATAATCAGTGACACAAACTTTTCTGAGTACCCACACTATAGACTCTAAAAAAAACACCTACACTGGACCTCTTGAAAAGATGAGAACATCTCCTGTAAATATCTAACTTAGATGTCTCAGATGTGTTTATCTGGTGACTGTAAAGGGAGTGAGAATTTTCCGTCACTGAATAGCACATATTCTGACTCATTCTTCGTTCTCCTGAGTTTACAAACCATAGTAATATCAAAAAATAATTAGATATCCAAAGCAAGCAATCTAAATATGGTCCCAACATACCATGCTAGTGTGTTCAGTATGCTCATCTCACTCAGTTTTTACTTCTCACCCCTCCCAATTAACCTGAATATAATATTTATTGAATGATTCCAATATCGTCTTTTTGTCTCAGGAAATAACTGTTGTCTCCCCCTTAGATTCATGTGGAGGAATGAATATGCCGCAGAAAAACAAGAAAATGAATATTAGAAAGGCTGAACAACACCAGCTATGAAATATCAGAGCAAAAGAGGATGTTTTCTGCTACAGTTCAGACTGCTTTTAATAAAGGTCTTCTGGAAAAGCTCATTCAAAGATCAGCATGGATAAGGCTACTGCAGCTTTCAACTCCTTGCAGGGTGTACAGTGGCACATTGTCTCTTTTCAATCTTTAGTAACAAAATTCAGGTGATCTAAAACTTATTAGTTTAATTCTGCATTTAAATGTAATTGTAATTTTATTTGTTTTTATCTTTTTTAAAGCACTCTGAGAGGTCCTAAAGAAAGGTGTTACACAATTGTAAGTGCTGGAGTGATTGACAGAGTATTTTACAACTGGCACTTATTATTCCTTTTATTAAGAATAAAGTGGCTTTTAGACTAAAAACAATAGGGTGAAAAGGGTCTTTTATGCACTCATTATAAGTAGAAAATTGGAAGGAAAAAGTTGTAATAAAAACTAAATGATTTTGGCACAATGTATATTTCTTACTTTATATGTTAAGTGGTACATACGTTGAAACCACTGGACATACAATAGTCCTCTAGATATGGGAGCAAAAAATGGAAAGCATAGATTGAAATTGCAAAAGTAATACATGTAATAACCATCTTTTCTTATTTTTTGTTATAAGTAGAAAGAAGTCTTTATGTAGCAGAAAGGAATAATGTTGTTACATTTTCCCTTTGAATTAAATTCCAGGAGAAATGACAGAGGGCTTGAAGCAGATCATCTATTACATGCTCCTGTTCTAAGATGACAGCTGATTTTTCCCCAAATTGCTGTAAAGTTTTTTCTTGTGTTTTATTCAGAGCTTATAAGAGTAATCCCTTTTTTCCCCTAAAATTCAGCGTATGCTAAGTGCCTATGTTCTGTTAGTCATTTTTGTAAATGGAATGCAGATTCTGAGAGACAATTCCAAAATTTTGGAGCATTGCCTAAGATAGCAGGCCTAGACTCTCCTGACTGAAACCTGTCCTGGGTTGCATTTCCCTAACTCTCTGTCACCCTAATATAAACAAAAACAGCTGAAATTTTTCATAAGGTCCTGACTGCGTGAGTAAACTCATGGACCATTTTGTTGGGTCTCTGTTGGGGCAGAGTCTCTGTTTACCTCTTTCTTAAGCCACTGTCCTTAACTTGAGGTTACATCACACCCCAGGTCACAGAGTCCCTAATCAAGCAGCAATTTGACATATTCAGCCAATATGAAGCTCTTTGAAACCAAAAAAAAGTCAAGAAAGCTGGGCACTGCTGCAGTAACCGGCTGTTTTATCTATAGTGAGGACTATAGGTGATCGCATAAGACACTCTTTGTCTCGCTGTAAGAAATCACCCTCTCCTTCACTTGGGGTTGGACTCCACAGTTATTGATTGTCAGTACTTCAGCCTCCCATAACCATAATGACTATTGCAGGAAACCAACATGTGCTGTGGCAGGAGCCACATGTGCTAATGGGAATTTAGGCCCTATTTTTATTTCTAAGACTTGTGCTGAGCTATGCAGCTGCCATTGAAATCAACAGGCTTCTGAGTCTTGGTCGTGAAAAGGATCAAGAGCAGGTGAACAAAGAACTTTGATCAAGGGAATCTGAACATAAATCACCTTAAAATCGTTTCCCATTATATCTTAGAAATACTATTTGTAATGCCAAAGAAACATGCTCAACCAAACCTCTTACAGGTTTCAGCTTGAAGTCAGTCAGACTCAAAGAGAAAAATTTGCTATTGATTCATTTGTGTTGGGCTGTCTTTATAGTATGGCATCATGTAGAACCTTCTGGTGCAGGACATTATGGTGAGGTCTCTGTTACACTGCTTTCTCAGGAACTTATTGGTTTCACACTCTAACGATCTCCAAGAGGCAATGAAGCAAAGGCTACTAAATGTTAAGTATTACCAGTGCTGGAGAACTGAGATCACTGCCTAGCATGATTAACTCTACTTAACTTTAGCAAATGGTTTAATATATCCACGATCCTACTTGATTTTAGAGAAAGAGGGATGATAATTCTTGCACCTCTTCCGCCTTGTCTTCTTTTGTCTGTTTACACAAAGTGTAAGGTCTTGTGAGAACATAGATCTTACGGCACACAAGTTCAGTGACTAGCAAAAACGACCTGGCACTATTGTAATATAAATAACATATAATGTAAATAAAAAAGGATTTCCCAAATCAAAATTCAGTTCTTTTTACATATTAAGTAAATTAAATAATGCTGAAAAAATTCTGAAAGCTGAAATGTGCAAATGAAAGAGGGCAGATTTCTCTTGCATAGTCACCTTGAAACCAGAACTGACAAGCTGCCTTGTTTAAAAAGTCTATATTCTTATATACTTAAAAACCCACTTTATGCCACAGAGATAGACCTCATGGGAGCATATGAACTTGCATAGTAGATAATTATTACCCTGTGTTAAACTAGAAGAGTTAGCAGAAAGGCATAACCCAGTGGATGTCCAAGCCTGTGATAGTAAAATAATTTTCTGATATTTTAATTAAAAGTGTTGTATAAAATTTTTAAGGCATCTAAATAATGAGAAGCTTAGGCACCATTTTTAGAAATTTGGAGATTATTGTCTATAGTACCACAATATTTAGATCTTCAAATGTCTTTAAGAAATAAGAAACTCTTAAAAGTTTCATGTCTTGACATAAAATAACATCTTACCACAAAGTCAGCTCTGTTTTTTTTTTTTCATGCCAACAGGAAGGTTCAGCAAATACAAAGAAAAAAATGAAAGATGTAAAATCAGAAAGAAAAGTATCTGTAGTCTTTAACATGGGTGTTTTGCAATACCTTCTCCAAGAAGACTGAAATGGTCCAAGGGGAGAAAAGTGAGGTAAAAATAGAGAGAGTTAACTGGAGAAGCTAGATCCCAAACAGAGTTAAAAAGTCTTATGCCCGTACGTTCTTTGAACAGATGTCTCTGGGATTTAAATGGCCAAAATTTTGGTTCAAATATCCCAGGGAACTTTTGTTGGAAGTGCTACATAGGGAGTAATAATTAAAAACAACACTCATAGTAAATTCTTTTCCATGAGATTTTATTCTTCTTATTCTTCATATTAGCATCCTCATTGTTCTAGAATAACTTTAAAAATATAAATTTTCCTTCTTGTTTAAGATGTCCTATCTAAACAACATACACCAAATGCCCTGTATTTCAAAGGTTGCTGTTAACTCAGTTATATCTGCCATATTATTCTCTTTTATCAGTAGATTGCATTTATTTCCTAGATGTTGGCAGACCAAGAGGTTGACATTGTCATTGGTTGAGTTTTCAAATCACTTCTCATGGTTTCAGTTACTTTTGACAATGTTTCATGATTTAGTCTGAGGCAAATATCAGAGAACGAGAAATGCATCGAAGGTATAAAGGGCATTGCCTAGATGTAATATGCCATAATAAATATCAATAATTAATACAAATCACATCATTTTAATTTTAAAATAACCCTTTATAAGGCAATTCACTTCACCTGCAACATAATGAAACCATCTAAAATGCACTAAAAGCATTATAAATTCTAAATACTCTCTTAAAATTTGAAGGAGTAAACCAAATTGACATTTGATTCTCAGAAGCCTTTGGATAAAGTTCCTCATAAGAGTCAGTTATGGAAGCTCGATAACCATAAGGTTAGAAATACAATACTACCATGAATTAAAAACTGCTTTAAAAATGGTAAAACAAGAGTATAAAATAAATATTGCATTCTTAGTGGCATAAAGCTTTTTATTAGTGGTTCTGCACAGATCAGAACTAGGACCATCATTGTTCATCTACGGGAAAAGGTGAATGCTGAGAAAACTCACCCATCCCTGTTGTGATATCTTTTACACTGAAAACTTTTTCTTTTGCCTTCTGGAAGCACCGTTTCTTCTCTTTTTTCCTCCACTAATCCTTCTTTCGGGAGCAAAGATTATCATTTACTATTAATTGTGCATCACAACTGGACTGACCCTATCAAGGCCTCTTGGCACCATTCCAATACACAGAGCTAATAAGTAATACTTATAAATAATACTGGGTTAGCAGAAGAAGAAATGAAGCTCAGTACCCATCTGAAATAACTTGGCAGGAGTAAGTCTTGGTTCTCTGTTAAATCTATGGCAGAACCAATCAGTGAAAGACATAGATTACGAATATATTAATGTATTATATGCTAAGCAGTGGTAATATATATATAACAAATAAAATCGCTTTAGATACTGTCTATTTTTTTGTGCTGAAAGAGTAAATAATTGTTGTAGTAGAAAAAGTGTGCTGAGTTTGTAATAGGACTAAGAGCAGCTTACTACAATATCATTATATTATTAAGGATATCATTATATATTAAGGATATGAAAAAGTTTCTTAGATTTGAGAGAAAAAATTCATAGAAGAGGCATAGATATTTGCTCCAAAGTGAACCATGTGCACTACTGCAAAAGAGCAGTAAACTTTTAGTAAGCAGACAAATAGAGATTTTCCTTGGTCAGAGTAGACCCAACTGCTCTTCACAAAATGAGTTTTCATGTTTCAGCCTACTGAGATGTTAGAACAACATCTGTGGAAATTGTGACAGAAGGGCTAGTTCTGTATTCTGAGTGAGTTTTTGCAGCACAGTAAGTCCTTTTATTAACACATGTATCTTAACAATGAAACTTCACACACCACTATGATACCACTAGGACTTAAGTAAAGTAGGGAGAAAGGTTTCTAGCAGACAAAGTTTGTCAATGTATCTTGGCATTGCCACAAAGCATAAAAGTTATTTTTCCTGAATGATTTAGGGGAGCTCCAGACTCTAGAGAAAAAAAAAAAAAAACTTGGCCTACTGTGGACATTCCAAAATTCAAGTATTTAAAGTAATTGCAAATATACACAAATCTTATAACTGAATTTTCTCCTGCTGAACCTGGCTGTGATTTGCAAAATTTTCCCTTCCACAGGATTTCTTGAGTAGGGACTGTAGTTGTTTCTGAGTTGTTAGTACTAGGTACATTAAATTGAAAACCGTCATTGTTTTATTCATTATGGAGCATGAAATAAAAACTTATTTCTTTATCTGACTGACAACATAAGCATTCATAAGTTGAACCAAATGAAGTTTATCCAATAAAGAACTTTATTTACAGCAGCATGTATGGTTCTGCACTCTATGCTGCGCATTACAAACACGCTAGCACCACTAGATTCATATGCCTTTCTTCTACTAGGTTTGGTTTTCTACACAATGATTGTATCATGCTAGCAGGAAGTGTCAGTCAGTTTATCTTTGTGTCCTTTTCCATATGAAAACGAGGGAGCTGTAAAATGAGTATAATACTGCCATCAGTTGCAGAAGATGTGGTTTGCATTCAGCTGTGAACAGTGAGGGACATAGAGAGGACTATACATGTGATGGATGTTCAACAATTAAGAATCTGAAGTTGAATGTGGAAGAGCTGGGAAGAGAAGCAGAGGTCCTCAAGAGGATAAATGAGTGTAAGAGATTTATCAATGAAACATGGATAGTTTTAAAGGCAGGAAATGAGAAGCAGTGAGGAGGTCAATGAGAACGAGATGAGAATACAGAGAGGAAAAAGAGGAAGAGGAAGAAGAGTAAAATGATGTATGTAAAAATATAGAGTTAAAAGTGAATGACAAGCAAAAGGAAATGTGCAGCGGGAACAAGATCTGCAGAACTTATGATGAATCTTGTCTGATAGAAAACATCAAATCACAGAACAATGAGTAGACAATAGTGATTCCATTCAAGAGGAACAGTCTTAAGACTGGTGACTCAATGGAATAGATATTTTTTACATCCACTTTTCTTGTATCCAAAGGAGAGTGACTTTTCTGCCAGGAATATAGTTGAAATTAACTGTAAGAGAGTAAGTGCATTTATGGCATAAGAAAGTGCCATCCCTGTTGGTAGACATTGATGACATAAAAGAAGAAAGACTTATGGTCTGCAAGATAATGGTGAGACACCTTACATTTGCTTACAAAGTAAATGTAAAATAGGATTTTCAAGTTTATAATGACAAATGTAGGGTGACAAACAAATCACAAATTTGGGGCAATGAGCAGTCATGAGCAGTTTGTCAGTATAGCTAGACTGTGTGTTTGCAACCTGAAAGTAACAGATTAATTTATAGCTAATAGAGAAATTAGATTACTTATTACAAAAAAATAGAAGATGGGGCATTTCCTGAGTTTAAAAAAGTGTTTGATACAAAAACAGTATAAACGCAATACTACCATAAGATCTACACTTTCAAAGGGGAAACAGCTCTGTTTTAATGAAACTCTCCTATTTCTAAATGAAACAATTCATTTGGGAAGTATCAAGGACTAAGCAAGAAAGTGTTTGGCAAAGTTTTTCATTTTTCTTTGGGGAATTCACATTATTGCTTTTAATCACTCTGGATAGGATCAGTACACACTTTCTTCCCATTGCTGTACAGAGGAGCCTACAAATCCTAACCTGGATTCTTTCACTAAGTAGAACATGCCTCCCTCTAGGTTGAGCTTTATGTGTGCAGATTTATCTGGTCAAGGTATGGTCCATTCACTGGCCAAGATCATCTGCATTTTTACCTGTGAATACCTTTTTGTGTTCCTGAGGCTAAGCTGATTTATTGCAGTTTAGGATTTACTCCATTAACCAGTAGAAATATCAGAGAATTACAATTTTGAGTATAATTATAATTAAAAAGAAAAATCTTATTTTGGGGCATGGCGCAAAGCATTAATGACAATACTCTTTTCTGCTTGCTTTGCTTTTTCAAGTCACTGTCTAAAAGAACATCCCAGTCAGAAGTTTGAACCTTTAGGACAATATTGATGTTTCAAGTGTACACAGCCTGTTGCTATTAGGTCAATGACTTACTGTTGACACTGAAGCATTTTCTTTACTATGACACTGACGCAACTGGGGACATAGAAAAAAAAAAAAAAAAACTCAGTTTATTCCTTATCTCCTATTAAAATGAAAACAATACAGAGCTTCTGAATACATAAAAAATTTGAGTGAAATTCTCTAAGACCATCCAGCCTCTTCAGTGTTCTAGGGAAAAATGAATCAATGAAGGATTTTGAAAAATATGTACTACAATTTTTATTTTAGAAAATGATGATTAACAGACCTGTTTTAAAAAGCTTTAAGCATTAAAAAAAGTATGAATTTTAAAATGTACCTCCTACTTTGAGGCAACATTGTAGTGTATGCAGCAACCTAAAGCAAGATTTTTACATTGATATTCAGCAAATAAGAAACATGCAAGTATGTCGCTGTGTTACCTGAAACATTCAAACTTTCTGTCATGAGTGATATGTACTCAGCACAGTAAAGTAGGATCTGAGAGCCATCTAAGCCTGACATATAAAGAGAAAAAAAAAATTTCCTTTATAGAAAAAGTGCTGCTCTGCGCTTGCTTACTAGGAGAAAAGCGGTTAAGGTAGTGCAGCGACTACCTCCAAGTCTAATAAAAAAGCACAACTGTTGTCTCTATAGCTGAGGTGAAATGTATTGGACAGCTAGAATGAGGTACAGAAAACGCCAGGCTCTGGAAGTACATCTATTCTTTGGTTTTGTAATTTAGCTAAATCAATCTTTCTTTTCCCCTATAACTGCCTTTGGGAGACTGTTGGCCCCTACTCTGTCATGTGCAGTTGGCCCAAGTTAACTGTGGATTCTTTCTGTGCTCTAGTTTGGCCCTTCTTTTTCCTTGCTCTAGCATCCTCATAGCACCCCACTGTTTCTTTCCTTTCACTTCACCTGTAATACATAGAAAATAATTTTTAATCAGACCAGATGTTTAATTCCATTCTATAATGGATATTAAAAATACAGAAAACTGAGTAGGATTTTAGATAGTGATGCTAAAGGAATTTCTATCTAAATCAAAAGATTTTGAATTATTCTTATATAAGAATAATTTTTACTTTTAGACTCTTACCTTGAGTAATTTATACAGTACTGGCCACTATATCTTTGTAAAGATTTAATTGCTCTTCAGGGGAGCAGTGTAGAGCAATTATATGAATGATACTAGATATCAACGATTTAAGTTATGAGGAAAGACTGGGAAAGTTGAGCATATTCTCAGTGGAAAAGAAGAGACTTCATGTAACCCAATTGAAGTTTTAAAAATTATGAAGAAGACTGATAAAATTGATCCAAGCAAGCTCTTTACATTTGCAAGACTACAGAAGCTAGAAGACATGATCTAAAAATTAGAAAGTTGGGAACAAGGAAAGAAAAGCTAAGGCAAAACTATTTTACTCAAAAGGGTTAGAAGTGTAAGGAATAAATTACTATAAAGGGCCCCTGAAGCAAGAGGCATCATTGAATTCAAGGGGGAATGAAATGAATTTCTAAACAAAAGGAGTGAAAGGAGGGATGGGGAAAAAAGTAGGCAAATGGAAATAAGGGAAGCAATAAGGAACCAGCAAGAAGAGCGTAAGAGACTTTTGCTCTCTCTTTTTTTTTCTTTTCTTGCCTGTACTGCTCTTTGGATGTTGATTTACTATCACCTAAAGGAATGCAGTAGAAGCACAGCACAGGTCAGTCAGGCAATCTTTATTCAGAGCTAATTGACATAACTTTTAATAGTAGACATGTCTAATTAAGGGGTTAGTGGATTTTGGCCCAGTGTCAGATTTCGTCAGGTCTCAAAAATGAACGAGCTACTGAGCCTAAGCTAGCTAATGCTATGAGATGCAGCAAGTATATATCTGGAATCCCCTCACAAAAAGGACACAGAGATACAGAATGATAAGAAGGTCTTCACCCCCACAACTTTAGCTACGTTCTGCTTTTGCCAACCATAAAGCAACCTACTTCTGAGATATCCTTCTGCTTAGGAGCCAGAGTTTTCATAGGTGACTTTTACTAATAGACACAGAGGATGTAGTTACATGAACATTTTCTCCAGTGACAAAGTCAATTTATGAAGTTCCAGTTTCCAACCACGGCTGCTCATTCTAGTCCCCACACCATAATTTACTGTATTCCCAAGAAGTATCATCAGAAATTTGAGGTGATTTTACAGATTCTGACTGTACATGCTGGTTTATAATTTTACTGTGGCTGTGCAAACCAATAGGCAATAGCAAAGGCACTGAAGATATCCATACTCAGGAAGAAAAGATTCCACTGATTTGCATTCAAAAAACGTATTTTCAGAATCACAACTTTAATTACAGAGAAAGGGATGACTAAAAAGCCTAACATACCTGAGAAAGGTATCATTAGGTATCATTGCTGAATGCTACCTCTGTCTATTTTTCAAAATCTAACTATTGCTCAACAACTTCCAATCTTTCCTGGTCCCCAGCTGTAGTTTTTTTAATATCAAGGATGTGTTTACTTGCACTGTGGACAATAATATGCTGAAATCCTAGTCTTCGCTTAATTCATTTTCTTATAGCATTCAGAAATGCACCAATAATAATAAAAAGTCTGGTATTTATGGTAAACAATTATAATATTCCCCATTTTGTTTTCCTGAAAAGTGAAGATGCTTTTGAAAAGATTACACACTTTCTTTCAACTTAAAGCTTGATTTTTTTTTTCTTGAAGGAAACCTACTATTTTTTCCTCTGCATTTTAAACATTAATTTCCAAGGTATCAGTGGCTAATTATTCAGCAGTTACTTTAATGTTTCAGACAGGGAATAAGTAGCCTTGGGGGGAACAGATCATACTTTTAAAGGAAGTCTAGCTACAGTAAAAGATTATTACTAGAAGTCATTCACTGCATAAAGTCACTGCCATTTTTTTTTTCTCTTCAAAAATGGAAGCAGAGTAGTAAAATTTAATCTCATTAAAAAAAAACAAATCTAGATTTTTTTCTAATATTGCTATGTCAGTATTCGTGGTTCTGATAGACGAGCTCTAGAGTGCAGAATATTGCCACTAGCTGTCTGTCTTAGCTCATACAAGGGATGGCAAAATGGGAATGCATTCACCCTAACTACCTATCTCTCACTTCAGCATCAAAATGCAACCCACCTCCCCCCACAAACTTCTCCAACGGTCCTGAGTGGAACCCAGGTCTGTGAACTGCTGGAAGCAGTAACTTTTAACTTTCTTCGTTACAGCTGTCAGTCAGGTTTACAATGGCAGAGCTCATGATTCTTGTGTGCTGTGTGTTCTTCAAGTTCAGGAATACCAGAGAGGACTGCAAGAAAAGAAGAAAACTAAAATGATGACTCAAAGAAAGATTAAAAAAATTAGTTGGTTAAATCTTTGCTGACATCCTTTGGGAACTCCATACCATAACCATAAGAAGGCCAAGAGGCCCTGATCATAACTGGTTTGGTTGTAAAACACAGAAATTAAAAGTAACCTGCAGTTAAGTTTTATCCAGTAACAATCCTGTTTTAGTTGTTTCTAAACGACAGCATGGAGGGGAAGCTAGGCATGTTATAAACTTCTTTATACCATCTTTAGGGAGTGGGAGTCGTTCCTGTCCCATGCTCTTCCCCAGACCGTGCTTGGGGATACCTGGGCAAGTGCTAAGTGGCAAAAGCCAAAACTGTACAAGAGGCTGGGCTAGAAGCAAAACACTATGGATATTTGCAGGCCAGTACTTAAGTCTGTGGACTAAACCTGCTACAGTGGTTAGTACCACGAAATCAGACTCCACTAACCATTTTTCCTGGAATATTTGTATGTATTCCTATTCCTCTTTGACATGTGGTTTCCAACTTGCCTCAGCATGCAGCATGGAGTCACCACAAACATGCTTGCTTACAATGAATATAATCATATAATTAATAATAATATAATCAATTAATTCTATATATGTAACAGAATTCTATATTTATAAAAGATTTTTATTAATCAATCTTGGTTGTTCAGACTGACTTTTTAATTTGCATACCTTTATCTGATTTTATAATAAATGCTTCTAAAAGATACTTCTTAGCTTGCCAGTATCAACATAGCCTCTGAGTTTGGATTGGGAATTTGAGTAGAGGCAAAAGCTCTGTTCTGTGTCGCTACTGCTCTGGTTATTCTGACCAGAAATGAGTTCAGATTTGGCTAGGGATTTATATGTCAAGGCGGAAGCCTACTTTTTGCCCTGTCTAAATTTTTCGACATGCTGATATCTAGAAAGGTTACAGCTCAAGGGGCTGGCAACAGCCCTCTCTGTTTCCAAAGATTTCAAAGGAAGAAATGTAGGAATATAGCAGGAACCCTGAAACACTTGAAAGATCCCCAGGCAGCAGAAGCAGTCTCCAGGGTGGGTAACTGAAGTAGGTACAAGTAAGAGTAGCATCAAGTATCTTATGCTTGATGTTAAAAAACATGCTAAGACTGCTCCCCTGGCTGTCCCCCCACCCCAACCTGCCCATAACCGGTGGGATTCATAGATTTTGCCCTAAAAATTTAAATGGAATGTTTTTCATTGTTGTTGTTTTCTTTTGTTTTCCAATGTTTTTACATCTGCTCTCCTCTCCCCATATAACTACCTATTATATTGTGAATCAATCTGGATCATCATAATTTAACCAGGAGAATACCATTCTATTTTGAGTTGACATGATAGGTGTGAGTTTGTTTCTCATTAATCACATGAAAAAGAGGAAAATAATGATACAGTAAATATAGGAGATGTTGAATTTTCAGGCATAGTGTTTCTCCAAGCTATTTTTAAGCAGCACATACAAGTGTTTTGTGTATGCTGAGATTAATTTTCAATACGCAGTTTCCCTCGGGATATTTATATTCTTCCAATCAGCATAGAACTGTCCATCAAAAGTAACTTTATAAATATATATATACACACACACACACCTCACTCACATATACAATTGCTGCCACAAACTTTTGGGAGCTGATTCTTTAAAGACTTGTAAATCTGAGTAACAATCTCTCTCTCCGCACAGTGACCTATTCAGGTAGGTGGGTGTTCATTTCAACAGACAATTGGTACAGAAATACAGAAATACTTACTGGTTCATTTCTTCCGTCCCCCTCCGTTTTTGCAAATAGTTAAGTTAAAATTTGCTTGTCTGAGAAGTAGAAATTATTAATGCGAAGGGGGAAAACTCCTTTCATGAAAGATGCTTTGGAGTCTAGCCTATTTTGGTTTTCTTACTCAAACCATTTACTTCTAATTAGATAAGAGGAAAAAAAAAAAAAAAAGAAAAAAGAAAAGAGAGAGAGATTCCAAAGGGGAAAATACTTTTTTTTTTTCCACAAATTGCTTCCATCATTTCTGAACTCTGCTAAGCATTTTTAATAGATGTGTGCCCTTAGCTCATCTTTTGCATGCTAACAATTTAATCTGAATACCAATATAGACACAAAATAAACGATTGTTTCCTGCCAGAGGTATCTGCAGAAGAAATCTTGGAGTAAAACATTGTCTTTGCAGCTCATTGTGTCTCTAATTAGAGTGGAAGGAGGCAGAAGCTTGCTGGTGTCAGTCTGTGTTTAGCATGCCCTGGAGCTTCGAGCTCCTGTGGGTATCAAAGTGCACTAATTAAATGAGGGGTCCACAATACAGCACTAAACATCAGAGCGAGAGAAAGAGTCCAGTGTCCTCAGTGCCTTTGAGAATCCATGGCCCACGCTAATTACCCATTGTTGAATTGACTTCCCATTCTGCAAGGAGCGAGTGGCTCCCGCTCCCTCCTCCCGCCCCCTGCCCCCTCCCCCTCTTATATTTTACCATCTTTGCTTTGGCCGCCTAATTAATCTTATGGAAATCTCCCGAAGCCAGATTCCAGCAAGGTTGCCCCGATGTTTATAATTTGATTTGTGATGATAAAAGTGAAGACACCCGGTGATGGAACAGTGTCATTTTCAACACTCTTGAGAATCGAAGAGGCTATCAATCTTTCCCACGTGCATGGCAAACTGATATCCTAGAAAATTAACTTCAATTAATAACAGAAATCCCCAGACGCTCAGGGAAGTAGAGATGCTTTGAAAGAGAACCTTCAAAGATGTCTCTGGATTGTCTTTTATATGCAGACTCTTCTTTTTATATATAAGAGATTCGCAATAAGGGAATGTGTGGTGATGGGGGGGAGTTCCCCCTCTCCCCTTCTAATTTGAGCAATATGAAGTAACATTTTATATTTAGTTTAGGAAGAAGTTAACCAAAGGTCTGTAGGTTAAATCTGTCTTTATTTTCTCTCTGTAGATAGAGAGAGACTTAATGTATTATGCTATGTTTCACTGAGGAAAGAGAATTTAAAATAAAAAGATTGTTTTTTGCATAATTCTTCCCCTCCCCAAAATGCTGGTAAGTTAAAGATGGGACTACTTGTCATCATTAGCCTTCTTTACATTGACAAGACTTTGTGATCTAAAGCTGAATGTTATATTGGAAAAAAAAGACTTGTTAAGATTTTACACATTCTAATAACTGCAATGACACAGGTACTAAGGACTCCTATAAAAGCAAATCTCATTCCTGTGAAACCTTGCAACACCTGAATTTTACTCTGCAAAAAAAACCCATTTCTATACGTGTGAATAGCATTTCTGTGTTGTTATTGTATAGGGTACCTCTTTAGACAACACAATTTGATCTTATTAAGAGCAAAATAGAAATATATGCAACCTTTGACCACTTCTGCTCTACAGAAATTCCTGTTGACCAAACAAAATACAAAATATCACCCAGAAATACCTTTTGGTCCTGGTGGGTTGTTTTTCTGAGGGAAGGTTGAGGAGTACCTGGTATATTGTGGACAACAATTTCAGGGTAATGATTAATAATTAATTTGAGCTCATCTATAAGCGAGGTGTGTTAGCCAATATCGTAAGCCAATATCTTAAATATTATTTTGCTTACATATAGTTTTCAATAGAGTTTGAAATAAAGTTTGAAATGAAGCTAAATGAAGTTAATGAATCTTAGCTGCAAGAATGGGTTAAGTTTATTGCATTTCAGGTTCTTGTTATAATCACCGTCACGTGAATGAATTCATGTTGTGCCATTTCTTGTTCTCATTACAACCTTTGTTACGAGAATGAGGTATTAGGATTTTAATGCCTCATATATTCTGTGAATTATGTTAGTGTGCTGTACTACTTTGACCTTTTAAGTATTCTGTAATTTGATTGGCTGGTAATTCCGGTACTTTTCTTGTTGACAGCCTCAATAACCTTTCAGACAAAGGTGGAATAGCAATTGAATCAAAATACAGAATATTTAAGCGTTCAAAATATGTGTACAAAGCATGGCTATAGTCAATATATATCAAGTCAATATATATCAATATATATCATATATATAGTCAATATATATCAAGGAAAAGCAATTGTAATTCTCCTGGTGCTTAAAAATTATATGATAAATAGAAAACAGAAGAAATCATAATATATTCATAAAATAAAGGTTGGCATAACAAATAAAAGTGATACAAATTACAAACAAAAAACTTTTATCTTGCTATATGCTCTTGGCAAACCTATTTAATAGATACACAATTACCAATTGTACTGTCTTCTTCAATATTGCCATATTATATAGAATTTTAGTAAATTAAAGCTTGTTTTTATGTCCCAAGTATCAAATTATGAATATAGAAAATAAACATGCAGTAATAAACATTATGTCCAACAATTTCACAAGGATGAAAAACCTATTAATTGTAATACATACATCATTTGTTGGGCATACCAAGTATCATAAAAAAATAAAAGTAGATGTCTACTATTATTTGCTACAATTATCTGTATATTCATATTCAATGATTGGTGAAGGATATCTGTTTTACTTTGTTATATGTTGACAATTTTTCTTTTTTTTTAATTTTATTTTTCAGATTTCTAAAAGGAGTGCCCACATAAATGTTTAAGAACCTTCACAAAACCATTTCTGATTTAATGTTCTCTGAAATGTCTGGAAAACTTTCTTCAGGATTCTGTGCCAAAATTCAACTTGACACATTTCAGAGAGGAATTGCAACAGGGTTAGGCAGATACATTTTACATTTTGGGGTTTCTTACTTCCAGTGCATCTTGTTTGGACTTCTTTAAACCTGCCTCATGAAGTATTGCAAGTTTCAACTTTTCCCCAATAAACTCAGATAGGAGCCCAGAATATTTGTATATTTTTTTCAGAAAGCCTGGACAGACCCTATCTCTTATTCCAGAATAAAGCATTCTGAATTGATAAGAATAGTGATCTGGTAATATAGGAGACTTATGTCGACAGAAATGTTTTGCTTACATAGTCACAGTCATTAATTTTCACTGCCTGCTTTTCAGTGGCTACCAAGAGCCATTTCTAGAATTCAGATTCCATCCTTGGTGAAACAAGTTCCTTTATTTACATAAAGATGGAAGGATATTTTGTTTTTAAAAATCAACATATGCTGTAAAATCAACATATGCTGTAAAAATAAAAATATTACACAGTTTAGCTGAAGTTTTCTTCATGAGCTCTATGCTATTGCATCTGCTCTTACTACAGTTACTATGAGCACACTATGCAATTGTATTGCTGTGGAGCTATACTCAAGCCAACATACTCAAGCTGAACGGTCAGCTGGCTGTAAACTCAAAGTACTCAAATCTCAGTTTGATAAAAATCTTTGTTTTTTCTTTTTATTGATCATGTGACAGGTTGCCATGTGATTTTCATACTGCTATTGCCTGAGCCACGTTGGTTTTCTAGTGGAATAAACAGATTAAATAAGACTCATGTGCTCATTGCACTTTGTAAGGCAAGCAAAAATATTAGAGACAAAGATACATTCTTCCATCACAGTGCTTTGGGTGTGTTTACTCAGAAATGTCTTAATGCAATTTAAAATCATTTTTCTTGAGCAACACCACATTTTTAGAGCTAATACTGGTACATTCTGAAGATAGAATCTAGCAATTGAAATGTAGTGCATCCCTGGCCTCCCTCAGCAACATACCTTTACTCAGGATTATGTCTTATCTTGATTCCATTCCTTTTCCCCTCCCAGGCCTTAAAGCTTTTATTAAAGGTACCTGGTCTATAGCCTGGCCTATGGGATCCACATGAGGGACGAGATAGCTACAACCCTTAGGTCACTTCAGGAGATGGTTACTTTATCAATAGATGAAATGAAAGAAAGATGAAAAGAAAATAGATTCTCCTTTTCAGTATATTTTTAGGTATTTAGAGGGGGAATCCCTTTAGGATTCCTACTTGAATGAGGTATGGATCCCTTCAGTATGTTGAATACGATGACTCTTTTGGTGAAAAATAACCTTAGTTAGATCCATGGATCATAGGTTAAAAATTTCAAAGGTCTTTAAGGGATAACTGTTGATTAGTATGGAGTACTTGTATGAACTGAGAGACTGCAGACCTACGCTACTATTAGCATATGCCCTTAATATGATGTTACACTTTTCACATAAGATAATATGAAGATAACTAGCAAACTAAATAAGACAAATACACAATTTTTTTGATAAATTTCAGCCTTCATTCTGAGGAGTTATTGAGAACCTACATGCCACTAGTATCAATGTCCATAATAGAAATAGACTACAGTAAGGCACTGTATTTTCAGTCTGTGAGTATCAGTGCCTTCAAAAACCCTTCAGAATTTAAAAAAAAAAAAAAAAAAAAAAAAAGGTGCTTTTTTTTTTTATTCGCTATTATTCCAGGCCCAGGGTATACCTGGGTCTACATGGAACTGGCAATCTTCTGTGAATGCCCAAGGGAAACATATTGTGAATTTACAACTCAGGCTTTAAAGATATAACTGCAGTAGCTTCCTATATGAGTATCTTCATTACTACCACTGGTGGAGGTGTGTCTTTAATAACACATAAGACTTAGTACAGTTGCAGTCACATAGCTAACTAGTGCTATTAGAAATGTCCTGGATTACCAAAACAGGCATTCAAGTTTGATAAATACCACACAAGAACCAATCTTTTCTAGATCACTAGATCAGCAATTGCAGATGAGAAAGTGGTTAACCCCACAGTTGAGGGTGACAGAGCCCTGGAACAGGCTGCCCAGGGAGGTTGTGGAGTCTCCTTCCCTGGAGATCTTCCAAACCCGCTTGGACGCAGTCCTGAGCCACATGCTGTAGGTGACCCTGCGTGTGCAGGGGGGTTGGACTAGATGATCTCTAGAGGTCCCTTCCAACCTTAAGCATTCTACGATTCTATGATTCTAGGATTCTATAACAGTGCTCAAAATAATGCTAGACACCCCTGTTTAATGAACTGCCTTTTACATCCAGGATTGCATTCAATTTGTGGATGAAGATGCTGAAATCAAGGTCTCTACAGGAAGGTAACGTTATGCAAGACAAGTGACATAACTCCTATTCTAGTCAATGGAGATCCAGGTAATATACAGGCAATGGACAGCTCAGCTCCCCAGGTACCAGAGAAACACATCCAATTTGCCGATTTTTCTGTCCAGGCATATGCTAATACAAATTAGCATATGTACATGTAAATACAAATCTATCCCCCAGGCTGGTAGACAAGTCTGGTTCTTTCTTTTCAAATCTGACTTGGACTGTGAAAGAAGGACCTAAATTTAAGCCAACTAGTTTGGAAGTAAATAATGGAAGGCAACAATATCAAAAGGGAGAAACTGATTAACAGGGTGATTTATATCCATTACTTTTAATAAAACTGATGGGCTTGATTTCTTTCTCATTTAAACTAGCAAGGATTTCATCAGAGCCATTAAAGATATACCAATAAAAAGTTTAATCAAAATCAGATTTTCCTCTGCATCATCTTCGAAAGGTCCTGGAGAATGGGGGAGGTGCCTGAGGACTGGAAGATAGCCAGTGTCACTCCAGTGTTAAAAAATGGCAAGAAGGAGGACCCAGGCAATTACAGGCCAGTCAGCCTCACCTTCATCCCTGGAAAAGTGATGGAACAGCTCGTCCTGGCTGTTGTCTCCAAACATATGGAGGATAAGAAGGTTCTCAAGAGTAGTCAGCATGGATTCACCAAGGGGAAATCCTGCTTCACTAACCTGATCGCCTTCTGTGATAGAATGACCAGCTGGATAGATGAGGGGAGAGTGGTGGATGTCATCTATCTCTTCAGCAAGGTTTTTGACACCATGTCTCACAGCATCCTCCTGAGCAAGCTCTGAAAATGTGGGTTAGATGAATGGACGGTGAGGTGGATTAGCAACTGGCTGGATGGCAGAGCCCAGAGTGTTGTGATCAGCAGTGCAGAGTCGAGTTGGAGGCCTGTGGTTAGCGGTGTCCCCCAGGGGTCAGTCCTCAGTCCAGTCCTGTTCAATTTATTCATCAGTGACCTGGATGAAGGCACAGAGTGCTCCCTCAGCAAGTTTGCTGATGATACGAAATTGGGAGGAGTAACTGATACCCCAGAGGGCTGTCCTGCCATCCAGAGGTACCTGGACAGACTGGACAAGTGGGCAGTGAGAAACCTTATGAAATCTAACAAGGCCAAGTGCAAGGTCCTGCACCTGCAGAGAATAATCACCAGAATAGATACCAGTACAGGCTGGGGATCGACCTGCTGGAGAGCAGCACTGCAGAGAGGGACCTGGGCATCGTGGTGGATGACAAGTTGACCATGAGGCAGCAGTGCCCGCATGGCCAAGAAGGCCAATGGGATCCTGGGGTGCATTAGGAGGAGCATCTGCAGCAGGTCGAGGGAGGTGATGCTGCCCCTCTACTCAGCCATGCTGAGGCCACACCTGCAGTACTGTGTCCAGTTCTGGGCTCCGCAGTACAAGAGGGATGTGGAGCTGCTGGAGAGAGTCCAGCGCAGGGCTACGAGGATCATCAGGGGCCTGGAACATCTGCCCTGTGAGGAAAGGCTGAGAGAGCTGGGCCTGTTCAGCCTGGAGAAGAGAAGGCTGAGAGGAGACCTCATTAGTGTCTATAAGTACCTCAAGGGAGGCAGTGAGGAGGATGGGTCCGGCCTCTTCTCAGTGGTGGCCACTGACAGAACTAGAGGAAATGGCCACAAACTGAAGCACCAAAAGTTCCCCAGGAACTTTAGGAAAAATTTCTTGACCGTGAGGGTGACAGAGCCCTGGCACAGGCTGCCCAGGGAGGTTGTGGAGTCTTCTTCTCTGGAGATCTTCCAAACCCGCTTGGACGCAGTCCTGAGCCACATGCTGTAGGTGACCCTGCGTGTGCAGGGGGGTTGGACTAGATGATCTCTAGAAGTCCCTTCCAGTCTTAAGGATTCTACAATTCTATGAAGATATACCAATACAAAGTTTAATCAAAATCAGATTTGATTTTTTTTTTTTTTTGGCTTCTCATTGGGCCCTACAGCAGATGATTTATCAATTCAGGAAAATCTTCATGCACCCTTTTACTGGCCTATCTGAAGGATAATACCTCATTATAATCCCCACGAGTAAAGAAAAAAATGAATTCTACCTTTACCAAGACCTTATTTCTCCTCTTAGTTTTAGATAATGCTATGGATCTCAGAAGAGTTCCTTTAAATTAAAATGGTTTAAATGCAAGAAGATGAACTTCTTAGTCATAGGAACAAGTTACCAAAGAAAAAGAATTCTTGCATATCTGCTAACCTACGTTAAGTAACAAAATTCATGTCATTAGCTCACATGAAATGTGAAAGATGAAAGAGAAAGGTGAAAGATGAAAAACTTACTCTCATCAAGTTTGTTGGTGATACTGCTGGCAGGGCTTCCATTCAGATGGACCTTAATAAGCTGGAGAAATGGGCCAACAGAAACTTTATGAAACTCATTAAGCACAAATGAAAAGTCCTGCACCTGGGCAGACCAAAAAAAAAAGAAAAATCCAGTGAAATAGGCCTGGCCAGGTCTGGCTGGGGAGCAGCTCTGCTGAGAAGGCTCTGGGAGTCTTTGTGGAGGAAAAACTGAGCATGAGGCAGTAGGAGGGTGGCCTGGCAGCCAAGAAAGTCAATGGTGCCCTGGGCTGCATTAAGAGGCGTACTAGCAGTACAGTGAGGGAAGTGATCATCTCTCTCTGATTGGTACCCATTAGACTACTTTTACACTCAGTCTTGTGTTCTCTTGAGTACAAGAGAGAAGTTGATTGACTTGGGTAAGTTCAGCAGAGGCCACCAAGCTGGTCTGGGATAGAAGCACTTGCCCTGTTGGGAGAGGATGAGAGAGCTCGACTTGTTCAGTCTGGAGAAGAGATGGCTTCAGGGGGACCTAATGGCTGCTTTGCGATAGACATGATGTGCCACCACAAGATAGAGTCAGGCTCTTTAGAGCAGTGAACTGCAGGAGGATGAAAAATAACAGAAATAGAAACGAAATAAGTTATGACTGGAAAGGACATAAGGAGGAACTTTTTCCCCATGAGGTTAGTTGGGCATTGAAACAGGTCACCCAGGAATATTGTAGAGTCTCCATCCTTAAAGACAAACCTTTCACTGAAAAACAACAACAACAAAAAAGTGTAAAGATGATTTTAAATCTTTGTAAATTAAACCTTCTGGACACTTCTTGGAAGGAGCACACTAAGGCATTACATTGTACAGAAGGTTAAACTTTCCTTGAAAAGGCGTGCTCCCTCTAGAATGAGAATGAAGAGATTTCTCCTTCATTATAAAGAAACTAAAGATGGAACAAAACCCAACCAAGGCACACAGCAGCCCATAATATATCCTTCTATGTCTCCCGGGGTGAGTGGAAATCCTGGAGGCATTGGGAACTCTTGCTATAGCCTCTTCAAATGCTCACTTCTGAAAAAGATTATCACTTCCCACAGAAACCACATAGCTATGGAGCACTCAGAATACCACTGTAAGATTTTTTTTTCATTGCTTCTGCATTCAGGATGCACAAGGAAAGTGTCTTATAAAAAGTTAAGACTTAAAACTCAGGTGATTCAATTTCTCTTCCAGCTACCCACTCACAGAAGCTCAAATGTGCCACAGTGTCAGAAGTCACACACCATTTTAAAAATAATTGAGTATGTGAGTCATGACAGCTGTGACAGACATTTTCACTTGCACTGATGAAGAATTAAAAGACTGAACTGACTTTCTATTGAATATTTAGTTCACATCCATTTTTTTCCATCCTACTTTTCAGATTATTTAATACTCCAGAAAAAGCATTTCTCAGAGAGTGCTCAAATTGGAGTACACAGCACACACGGAAGCTTCACAAATAACTGCATTCTTGACAGGACCCATAAAAAAATTCTCAGAAGTAATGCCTGTGGGAGGAGAAATAAACAGAATTTTGTCAAAGAAACAATCGATCATTTTGGTTAGCAGTTGTGATGCCAATCCTTGAAGTATCACTTTCAAGGAGAATATTCCAAAATCAAAGATCACAGCAGCTACAAGTTCAAGTGTTTCTCATGGTCCCAGATATATTCATTCCTGCTCTCATCTTAGTCTCTATGACCCTCAAGCTACAGTGCATGCAGACAAATAAAATTGTTTTCAGAATCAGATAATTCAGTGACCTCGTTTTGATCATTTCTTCCATAGACTCCTGCATTTGAAACAGCTTGACATTTTTTATTGCTGACCTGATTTCAACTTCTCTATTGCCAGCCCAAATGTATCATATTGAAGGGGAGTATTCCCTTTTTCTTCTGTCAGGGAAATTTCTCATCTGATGGCAACTATAAATCAGATCAGATCTGGACAAACTAAATCAGTTGGCAAGACCATTTTCCCTGTTAGGATGGAAAAATAATAATAATTCAAATGAACAAATCCTTATAGTATTATAAGGTCATCTCTAAAATCTGTTAGATACTATACAGAGACTATAGGGGGATCACGCTGGGTTGACTGTATAGTGAATCTCATATTCAGAATAGCAAGATAATAAGGTTAAAGCAGTCTTCTGTATGCTGATTCAGGCTAAACTTTAGAAAATCATAAGCCAGATCTTTTATCTTCAAGCTATCCTTGATAATACCATTACTGCACAGGCAAACAAAGCAATTAGTTAAAAAGACTCACAAGAGCAGCATCCATACGTGCTGGCAGAAAGAATAATCATACGTGCTTTATTCCTTTCATTATGTAGAATAATAAAAGTTCTTTTGTGGAAATTCTGATATTTTCATTGGGATAGAATAAAATACTTAACAACAGAGACAGTGACTTTGCCTCGAGATATTCTGCAGCCCCCAAAATGGCAAATAAGCATTTTCCTCTCTCAAAAATAGTTTCACTGCAACAGATATGCTTTGGATTGTTTTTTTTTTTTTTTCTTTTATGCTATTATACCACATTATAAATTCACAGTCAGTTTGCTATATAATCTCACATTAGGCCCTTATGACATAGCAACTTTTCAAATATTTCCGTCCTGGTGAATAACTCTGCTTCAAATTATCTCTTTTCTCATGATATGTTATTCTGCATTTTTCTACTTTGATTTTCACCTGTGTGAACTTATTTTCACTGCATATTACTACCCTCAATGTTTCCCATATTATTCCTCTCTCCTTACATTTATTTGCAATACCTCTTAATTTTGTATAATTTCCAAATGTGAAGTTTTGTTAATGTCTTTTAGAAGGATAAAAGAATGAAACAGAACAATTTTATAGCTTGTGTCTATAAAAGAAAGCTCAAAATTGGTCAAATGACTTATGTTAATGAGGCAGAAGAATGAAGAATAGAATGAAATTTACTGAATCTAAGAGCTGACATGGTGTAGGTGACAAGTCCAGGACAAGCAAAGCAATTTAAAAAGCAAGAGCCTTTTAACCCACAAGCATAACTAAAGCAACAAACTTTGAATGCCTATCATTCAACATTCAACAAGTCTTGGTGAAACGGTCATTTCATTGCCCACGTACCTATCAGCGGATATTTTTACCTAAGGTCCAGTATCGGGCTGAAAAAGTCATGCAGCTTCCAAAATCCTGTCGACAGGTACAGAGAGCTGGATGTGCATCAGTCTGTTTTCATCCACGTCCTAAATAGAGCAATCCATAGTGGAAGAAAGAGTGACTGTATGACTGTAAAACAAGTGACTGGTTTTGAGCTTGTTTACATTAATAATACATTATCATACTAGAAATCATCAGCATATGATTTTCACAAACGAGGTTATTACAAATGGCTTAACAATGGATTTGAAAGAGAAAAAAGGATGTTTAATTCTGAGACTGTTTGCAAAATATTCAGCCAATAATCAGTCTTTATAAACTCTAGCTCTTTTACATAACATGCTGCGATAATAAATATCTTTAGCTCAACTTGATAAAAATATGTCTTTTCCTTTTGGAAACAAAAATAACAAAGAAAATGAAAATTATCCCACAGAAACACAGTCACATTTGAGCATCAGTTTGACAGCTACTATAATTTTCCTATTAAGGGGTGTTGGATATCATACAGGAATATGCCACTGGAATACTATAAAAATTCTTCACAGAAGTCATCTGAAAAAGAAAAGTTTTAGTCTAAGTCAGAAGAGGTAGGGAAGATGGGCTCAGGCTGACAAATTTCATTGATGGTCCAAAACTATGACCTTGACTTATTTCCATTTAACACCCACCTATTATCACTAAACTAGTAACAAGCAGAACTGAAATCAGTTTGAGCCAGGAGAGTTATCTCTGTAACAGATTTAGTCTAAGCATTGCTCTGTCATCTACACACATTTGTATGCGAGTGACAAGAATCGAAGCATGTTCAGTTCTAATCTATGCCTTCCTTACTATTTTATGTCTGGGGAAAAGATGACAGAGGTGCGCAGTATAGTCCTCTCAGGTCCCTCTGTTATAGAAGCCATGAATGCAAACGATGACACACATTTTATTAATCTTCTTTCAGCATATTCTTTTATAATATATTCAAAGCTTTGCTTTCCCATATTTAAATAGCAAAAAAAAAATGGTTCGGGTAGTGAAGCGGTGGGGGTGGGGAGGCTTTTCATTCTTTACATAGAGATTTTTTCTTCTTGTTTTGCCTGATAATGTTACCAAGGCAAAAACGAGTAGCAAGACACAAGCACCTGCTTCACCAGTGGCCTACCCCACTAATACAGGAACATGCCTTTGACTTAGTTAATCTTTATCCTCAGAATCCTCAGCACTGATGGATATTCAGGTTTTTGCAGTATTGCACACATACACACATCTCATTTATTATCTGCCAGAACATCCACCTCATGTTACTGCCTATAGGCAGACCCTGCAATAGAGATGGACAAACCATAGCTCCATTGTTTTTCTAATCTGTAAGAGACAGTCAGAGAACAGCACCCTCCAGAAGGGGCCTCTCTTGCTGTACAATGCAGCAGATCATCTTTGAGGTATGGCAAGGCCCTGTGAACATGACTGATGGTCTATTCTGTCCACTGGCCTTCTCCATCCTAAAACAAAACTCTAAGATAGGTGCTTGTCTTAGTCTCAGGGTACTCCAGAAATTTGGCAGCAGTTATTTGAGGGTTTCTGTGTGCTTCTTAGGAATTAAGCTATTGTCCTGAAAGGAGAGGTCTGGAAGCCTTGGCAACAGAGCTACCAAGGTGTCATAAGTGAGCCTGTGAATTCTTTCACAAAAATCATGCAGATAATGAATTTTAGAAGAAAATTCACTCTCCTTTTCTATTCAGCTTCTTTCAATTAAATTAACAGTTTACACACATATACATGCATGGCTGAATGACATAGATACATGCACTTACCCACACCTTCAAGACTAAGAAGGAACGATAACAGAAATTGGGGGGGCATTGTTTTTATAAATAGCTACAGATGATGCTCTGAGCCAGATGAGTCATAAGCGCCTAGACAGACCGACAAATTTGTAAAGAATCCAGCAGGGAGACTTGCAATATAGTTAGACTATATCCCTGATGCTTTCCCTTCTCATAAGACTGGGACAAAGACACTATCTAAAACAATACCAAACTTTGCTGCAGTGAAGCATAACATGGCTGTTGCAGCTGGTGGTGCTTCAGGCTCCTTTTAAAAATATACGACTTGGAAAAGAAAAAGAAATGTTGGCTCAGACAAATAGTAACAGCTCAAGGATTTTACCTGTAAATTGTCTTTCTGAAACTGGTTAAACCTTTCTGAAAGACCCTAATAATCAAGTTTTGGAGTGGCTTGTAGGAAAAGAGTTACTCTTACCAATAATCTTTTCCTTATAAAACAGGTACATTTCAAAAATTAATATGGTACAATTCAAAGATGGCAATGTTTGGATTTCATTCAAAGGGAAAAAAGAAGTGGATAGGCATGGAAATCAGTTTCTAGCGTTTTGAGTCCCAGCAAAATATCACTAAAATATATTGTTGAAAGATTATTTGGCATTATGTGTTTCTGTATTAACTTCTCTTAAGATAAATAGAATTTTAATATATAGAATCTTAGAATTTTAAGAGTCACTGTCAAGCACATTTAAGGGTCCTTAAATATGGCTGTAAAGAGAAATATTTCTTTGTGAATACTCAGAGGATGCAGACTACACAACCACTGTGGGCAACCTGCTCCAGTGCTCACTCACCCTCACAGCAGAGCAGTTTTCTCTCATGCTCAGACAGAACTTCCTGTGTTTCAGTTTGTGCTGTTGTGCACTCTCTCTGGTAGCTCCCTATCTTTTTTTTTTTGTATTGGGGACCCCAGAACTGGACACAATACTCCAGATGCAGCCTCACCAGGGCTGAGTAGAGCGGAAGGATCACCTCCCTTGACACACTAATGACTAAGTTGAACTGTATTGGCGCCGGTACTGACCCCTGGGGCACACAGCTAGCTACAGGCCTCCTACTAGACTCAACGCCACTAATCACAACCCTCTGATCTCTGCCATTGAGCCAGTTCTCTGTTCCACTCACTGTCCACCATCTAGCTCATACTTACTGAGCTTGCCTCTGAGGATACTGCTCAAATTAAAAATCATATAGTGATGAGCAATTGTACGAGTACTAGCAATTGTATAGACCTTTCTCTCTCCCTCTCTTCCTTCCTTCCTTCCTTCCTTCCTTCCTTCCTTCCTTCCTTCCTTCCTTCCTTCCTTCCTTCCTTCCTTCCATTTTTTAAGTACACAAAAATATTGTGGCCCTGAGAATAAAGATGATGGGACTCAGTCCCATCAAGAGGATGGGACTCTATTTAAGTTCTGACTCCCCTTTAAAAGGAACACTTAGATCAATCTTGAACACTTTTTTTTTTTTCTAGCAGTGTTTGGATTTCTGAATAGACAAAAAGTTGATGATTCTAAATGCCTGAATTTAAAAAATGCTTCTAGGTATTTGAAAGCATCGGGAAGGTTCAGAAGACAAAGCTGATTACATTCCTCTAAATACATGCAATATATGGTTATGCGCTTCTTTTTCCTTCTGTTACCTCTGTTTTAGGACCAGAAAGACAGAAAGAACTTCCCCACAACATTCAGGTGTTGGGACAGCTTCTCAGCACATCATTGCTCAGCCTTGTTAGTTTTCCCAACAGAAATACTATGACAAGCATTTTGCAAATGTTGTCTGATTGGGTAGAGAGAAAAAAACTTGCTTCAGAATCCCTTAAAATCAGCATTGACTTTTCTTAAAATAATCATTTTCCTGGAGTAGGGAGGTGACATTACAGAGATGTGTCACAATAGATGCATGGAGCTTTTGGGGCCACTAATTATAAGACTTGTGTCATATCGTGCGTCTAATAACTAGCTATTTAGAAGTAGAACAGAGTAGGACCTTATTATTACTTTACAATATTTTGCAGCTGATTCAAATACTATTCCACTACATCAAAGGTGAGTTCTTACAGTAGTTAGGTATACAGATGTATAAAGTCCTAATTCTTCTGTACTCTGTAAATACAATCATATTAAACTCAAATCAGGGAAATGCTAATTCACTTAGCAACTCATTAAAGCTTTCCAGTTTCTGATTTTTTAAGCATCTTTCAACTGAGTTGGTTAAATATAGTTAATAAGATGAAAAGAGGGCATTTTAATTAACTCAAAAAATATTTCATTGTATATATGTGAGTTTTAAGGCATTAAGAAGCAAGCTTAGAGTTCACCTTTTACTGTGTTTCAGCTTTTACTGTGTTTCAGCTTCTTGTGACTTTGAATACAGCAACTTGAGATGTGGAGGTTGGATATCATGCCCTCTATTTGTGAGAAAAGCTTCCTGGTTTTACTTTTCGACCTGTCTGTAGTATTACTGAATGAGGCATATTCTTATTTATGATCCAAGAGAAAAAACAGTGGTTGCAACCCTTAACCCTGCCTATCCCACACATTTTAAATGGGTCAGTATGAGCTTCCGCATTCTCTGTCGTTCTATACAAAAGGATAGAAAACTATCTTTGATGTTTCTTTAAGGTCTATGTCCTAATTCAGAGATACTCTGAATAAAATTGGTTTCCCAAAAGCTTAAGAAAAATTACTTATATCCTACTCACCTCAGTCTTTTTGTTGTCTGCAAGCCTGACTGAAAGCTGGCCAGAATCAGTGGAAATCTTGAAGCTGATTTTAGTGGAGTATGAGATCAGGGTCCTTGAATGTATGATTATATGACCATTATCAATCTAGTAATGAAAAAAACATGCTCATTAATTCTTCTTTTGTAGACACAAAAATGCATTCTCTCATATGCCATTCAGATCAGGCCTCAGAAGGATATTTACTCTTGCTTTGCTATGGTGTAGTGGAGCTCTGGACCTGGTCCACCACAGAAATTGCATTGCACAAGACAGCAGTAGCTCTTTCTTTGTTGTTGGCAAGTTACTGCTATTGCCAACCATCAGAGGATTCATTAGAGAGGATAAAACTGGGGTATCAGAGAGAACTGACAGGGTGCTGTGTCTTACTATGTTTTACCCAGCATAACTGAGCTGTAGAATTTTTCAAAATAAAACGCAGTATATTAGAGTGAAAACTTTTTCCACATGCCTGATCCTCTCATGCCATTTGTGTATTAAGATTTAGAATCACTGATTCAATTAAGCTATAGCTTTTATTCATATTTTGCAGCAGTTGGACCTGAATTTGAAGTCCTCCCTGGTCACCAGTTAGAGAATTTTAATGATCGAGAGTTTGAATGAAGGTCATTATATCATATCCCACATTACATGTAGGTAATAAAATTCCTTTCTGCTTTGATTTTAATTGAACACAATCTTTCAAGTGAAACACGATATCAGAAAGACTTGCTTTGTCTAGATAGCAAAGCAAATGTGGCCTATTATTTGTCAATTTTATTGTTATTAAATGATTCATTCTTACAGAAACTCAACGTTGTTTCATTTTTGTGCTCTCCAGAAACAGGTCAAAATGTTTTTGGAAAATCTTCAAAACTTGGAACTGTTTGCCTGTAAGATGAAGAGTCAGGATTCATGGTTTCTTTGCACAGCAACTTAATTTGGCAAGCCAGGAAACCTCACTATTTTCCCTGAGTATCAGCTTTCCTCCCTGCTTCCATACTTATAAAATATTTTGGTTTAAAAAGTACCTTTGAATCCAAAACTTAAGTTTTCATTTGTCTTAAAATCTTATTTTATTCTGAATCGACAGGTATCTTGACTGCTAATGTCACCAGGTCAACCTCTCTGACACCTAGAAATTCCAAGTCGTAAGAAGCTCTTCAGAAATAGCACTTCTTGATACCAAAGCCAATTCATTCCTCGCATCTGTGCACCCCAGCTGAGTGTTTGGGTGGCACTTTGGCAGGGTCAGACAGGTGGGATGCTATGCTCCCAGAGCATCTGCAAAGTATTTGCCAATCAGATCTTTTGTTACCTAATATTTTTAGCTAAACCTCAAGGATTGACAGTTTTGAACTGAAGCCTATGTGTTAGGTAATTCCACATCCACTTGATGAATAATGATGCTGAACTTGTTTATTTGCTTATTCTGAAATCAGATCTTGTTTATCCTGTGCTCCTTTCTAGTCCTGATATATAACTAATTGTTGGCAGATGTGGCAAGTATCTAGGGCCAAGATATATTTGTTTGCACAGTCTGATTTTTGAGTCTTAACCAGTATCAGGCAGTTGCAGCTGGTTTTTATCAAGAGTCTGTACACTGCAGACAGCCCACCTGGCAAAACAAGATTTGCCCATGTGACCTTCATATAAAAGGTTTAAATAACGGAGTTATACTCAAACAATATTTAAATTTTCTGAAAATACCTAATTAAATTAACAAATTGAAATGAAATGCTAATCAGTGTTTATATATGTAAAAATTGCCCTATGGTTCATATATCATAGTGTGATAGTCTTATTTGTTAATTTTGATTTAAAAGCTGAACTATATAATAAGGGTGCTAATTCTCTGAGACAGCCTTTGCTTTTTGCAAGCTAACCAGCGTCTAGGTTTAATCATCATGCTTGAAAGAAAGCAGAAAGCTAGTAGTTGTCTAATGTTTGCGAGCAAAAGAAATGCAACAGCTGAGGAAGCAGAAAAAAGCATGAAACCAGCTCAGCAGACAAATAGAAACACTCTTTTCTGTACTGATGAAGCTCTAACTCCTTCAGCACATCAAGATGACAAATTCTGCATTTTAGCTTGCTTTTATGACCTTTTTTCTTTATTTAAAAAAAATAAAAAAATAAACAAAGGATTAACATTGGAGCTAACTTACCTCCTTTAAGTTACAAAGTCTATGAGCTGCAGAAGCCCCTATGTTTTCAGCTTCCTATGCTTTTACATGAGTGGATCAATGCAGTTGGCTTGTTTCATTCATCCGAAAATGTTTTAGAAGAGTAGTACTGTGGAGAATTATTTATTTGAATCAGGAATTAACAATTTTCAAACTATGTGGTAGTCTTCACTAGTAAAGTAGAAAACCTGCTTTCTCTATTTACACTGTCACTGCTAAAAACAAATCTGAGGAAGTACAGTCTGTTCAGATTATGTCAGATCACAGGCTTGAAATTCTTCTACCTAATATGGCTAAAAACTATGCAACTTCTTTTGATTTTAGTAAGATCTATAATATCACTATGAACAAATTCCCCAGTATTTGAACATTGCAAGTCAAGGCTTCAAATCCAGGAGCAAATAAAATATAAAATAAAATATATATTAAAAAAGATATAAAATATATAAAATTTATAGGATATTATCTTTCTTTTTTATCTTGTCCCTTGTTTCAGATAACGTGTAAGTCAAGCTTTGTAACTTCTTTCTGAAATCCTTTCCCTTACCCTCCCTTTCTCCCCTTGCCTTTTCTTGCCTTTTCTTGCCTTTCCTTCCCTTTTCACTTACTTCTCTTTTATATTGGAGGGAAAAAATGATACTCCCGCTAAAATAAAACACCAGATCTTTTGCCACTATTTGCCAAACACTTCTCAGCAACCCAATGTGCTTCTTTTTATTTACTATGGCAATTTCATAATGTGGAAATCAAGTGAAAATATAATGGAGAATGGGCTAAGAATTTTGTCTTTATTTAGTTCACCACTCTTCACTAGTTATAATATCTGGAATATCTGTTGACTAAATTAAAAGAGACAAACCAACTAACACACATAAAAATTGTATTAATTCAGTCTTGAGGTGCTTCCTAAAGATCCCACTGGGTGAGATCACAGAGTGTCAGTCAACTGTGATTTTCTGGAATGAGCTAATTGACTGTAAAGCAGTACTCATATTAGTGCCACTTTGGCCTATGTGGTGCTTGACACTTTGTTGAAAACAATCCTACAACACAGAAGGAACAGATCCTGACTCAATTGTTGCACTGCTCAAAATTTAATGTCAATAAATAAGCTCAGTGAAAAAGGTTACCTCCTGTTGACTCTTTTTGCGTAGATAGCCTAGGACATAGATATATCAAAATATATCCATATATCAAGATAATAACCAAAAGAGCAAAGGTCGCAGCCCCAAAATACCACAGGATTTGCCTTTTTGATGCTTCCATCAGGTCATTGCAGAGGTGATGGAGCACTGTCCTCTCCCTGCTCTCCCATTATTATACAACAAGTTGGTGACTCTTTTGCCTTTCCAGGGTCCACTGTGGATCCTGAGATGGACAGACATTTCTGCTGAGATACTTAGACCTCCACTGAAGCTATGGAGTCATCCACATCCATTTCTTCTGCATCTGTATTGCTCTGTACTGCTGACAACAAATAGCACAGTTCTGCCCACAGTGTCCTTCATGTCCCTTTCTGGTTTATAAACCCTTATCTTACTTGCAACTGCAGTAAGTATAACTTAGTTATGGATTAGATTTTTTTTATTGCAGTTGGTCAGCCATGCTCTGCCAATCCACTTCAGCGTCAGCCCAGGGTAAGTGAAGAAATATTCTAAAACATGCTTGCAAAGAAGCATGTTTGTGAATATGATTTCCAGTCTGTACTTCATTCCTAATTACAGACATCTGAGAAAAAGAGGAGAAGTGAGTCTCTTCTCTTGGAGGCCTGGAGATATCTGGGATGCTTATGTTCGTAATCTGTTCACCTCTAGCAGGCCTAGCACGTCTGTCTGGGAGTAGGAACATAGAATAAAATCATAGAATGCTTAAGGTTGGAAGGGACCTCTAGAGATCATCTAGTCCAACCCCCCTGCACACGCAGGGTCACCTACAGCATGTGGCTCAGGACTGCGTCCAAGCGGGTTTGGAAGATCTCCAGAGAAGG